>JASBNA010000083.1:0-174164 GCA_038087015.1 Cerrena zonata | reverse complement strand
CTCTTGAGATTAGTTTTGTTTTGTTTGTTTGTTTTGTTTGTTTTTCATTGAGATCTATCAAACGATCGTCATCTGGAGCCCACCGCGAGGGGTGGAAATTTGATTTACTACCCCTTCTCCCTTTATATTGTCCTTGACAATAGAACACCCTCAACATCATCATCTAGTGGTTCACCCATTAGTCAATCCACACACTTTCCTTAGGAAGTATTAGTACCCCATCTGGTACTTTATAGTCTTTAAGTCAATCAAGTATTTCAAGTCAACCTCCTGCAAATAATACTTTATTGATGCCCACCGGTCAATCAGGGTCAAACCCTACTCAGAGTCAATCACAATCTACAGGTACATCAGCTGCCAATCAACCACCAGCTGGAGGAGCTGGACAGTCATCATCTGCAACCAACGTCCCAACCCCTAGCAACACCAACATGTCATCAGGAATGCCACCACGTGGATCTAAATATGCACCTAAGACCTTTAAGGGTCAAGCAACTTATGTGGAGGAATTTCTTAAGCTTTTAGATGACCTATTTAGCCTTCATACAGTCAAAGTCAGTGACTATGGCAGATACCTATTGAGGTATTGTAGCTCTCAAGTAAGAGATGTTATTGAGACACTCCCTGACTACAATACTTTCAACTGGGATGCTCTGAAGAAAGCTATCTCCAAGATTTATGATAGTGATAAGGTCAATCTTAAATTTCGCAAACGTGATCTGCGAAGTTGGGCCAAATCCTCAAGACACTCTCATATTACCTCCCTCTCCAAAGTCCGTTCACGTTATCGTTCATTTCAACGAATAGGTGGATGGCTTATGAACAAGAAGAAGATTACACAAGGAGAGTATGACAAGGCATTCTGGGATGGAATACCCAAGCACCTTCGTCCCAAGCTAGAAGATTTGATACTCAGACAAAACCCTACTCACAATCTTTCTGACCCATTCAGTGTAACCTATATCCTAGAAGCATTGGAACATATTTTCAGACGAGATCGTTTTGATGCAGATGATACAGACTCAGGAGGATATTCCTCTGACTCAAGTCCTGACTCAAGTACAGATTCATATTCATCCTCAGAAGAAGATAGCGATAATGACTACACTCGTTCATCCAAGCCTAAGAAAGTGGAAAAGAAGAAACCAGAACATAAGAAGAAATCTAGGAAGCTAATTCGTGCTACTCATTCATCAGAAGCTCTCTCACGTATGGAAGGTAAAGTTGCTGAAGAACATGATGAAGTTGAAACACTGATCAAACGTTTACAGGGAATGAGTCTTGATGATCCTAACTATGCTGTTATTTATTATAGGGCATTCAAGTTAGACAATGACATTTCTAGGATTATCAAACCTCCACCAGTTGGACAGACAATGAACAATGGACCCAGCAACAATAGCATGAACAATAGCAGTATGAACAATGGGATGAATAACAATGGTTATCCCCAAAGGAACTACAATGGGATGCCAAGACCTAGTTGTTATGGGTGCGGGAAAGAAGGACACCGTATGGGTGATTGTGAACAATTGAGACAATTGATCGCTGAAGGAAAAGTCAAAAAAGACGACAATGGCAGATTCATATTAGGCGATGGAAGAACAATAATGAGAGCTCGAGATGAGACTATTGTTCAAGCAGTACAAAAGATGGTTGCACCTACTCTTTCTTCAAACTTCATCTCCTACTCTGTTGAAACCCCCTCATTTGTCACTGAAATACAATCCTCCTCTGATGAAGATGACGATCAGAACTTTATTATCTTACCCTTTTCTTTTGCTGCTGAGCGTAATGCTCGCAGGGCTCAAGTTCAACGTCAAGCTAAATTTGATGGTGTTCATCTTCCTAGCAAATCTACCACTGCCAAAGGTAAGCAAGCAAAGCAGGATAAGAAAGCCAGTGAATCTAATAACCAGCCAAAGACACATATACCCATTGATACCCACACTCCTATGTTTGATGGTCATAAGGATGATGAGATTATTGAAGACCAGGCTATGAAAGATATTGAGGACATTCAGAAGGTAAGTAATGACCCTAAAGCTGCTGCCAAGAAGAAGAACTCACCTAAGCGTGCTCAACCAAATCAATCTGCTATCTCCCGTCATGTCCAACCTCTGGCAATTTTGGATCGAATGCTGAACACTCAGGTTGTTATGTCAATTGGTGAGATCATAGGAAGTTGTAAAGAGGTCTCTACTGAATTATCTCAAGCTATGAAATACAAACGTTTCTCTGAAGAAGATACTGGTGCTAATGTTATGGCTGCTGGTCACTTTGCTCCTACTCATGGCCACTTGATTCACTTGCGAATGGAATGTGATGGACGTCCTATCTCTGCAATTATTGATACTGGATCTCAACTTAATGTGGTTAACTCCACAACCTGGAAAGAAGTCATTCGCCGTCCTGCTGACAAAACAGTTGTTATCACCATGAAAGATGCAAATGGAGGCAGCGGACAACTCTGCGGTTTAGTTCAGAAAGTTCCCTTGTCCTGCGGAGGAGTTCAAACATGGGCCTCTATGTACATTGCAGATCATGTTCCTTTCGACTTGTTACTTGGTAGACCCTGGCAGAAAGGAAACCATGTTTCTATAGAAGAACGTCCAGATGGTACATATCTTGTATTCAGAAACCCTGAATCAGATGAAGAAATGGAAGTCCCAGCAGAGCCAGAACCTAATCATGATCATTGGGCACATTCTGTCAATATTGATGGAAACAAAGTACCTGCGTTTTTCTCCAACTGTATCCTCTCAGCTGTTGAGACACATGCCTTTTCACACTGTCAAGTCAAAGATGACATGCCTATCTCAGAAGAAATACCTGATACCCCTTCCAATTCAAGTCCTCTCAGCTCATCTACAGTTATTTGGGATCCCTTCCTAAACAACAATGATACCCTCCAGAAGATATCTGAATCTAATGGAATGCCTACAGAATTCTTTCAAAGTGATCACCATACTGCATCAGTCCCTACCTCAAGTGCCAGCTTAGAAACAGTTGGTAGTTGGGAAGGATGTGTCTATGAAGATTGGAACATGCCTAATGTTGAAATTTCTGGATCCTTCACAACAGAAGACTCTCCTCAAGCCATTTTATTTAAGCGATCAGGTCAAGCGTACCTACGTTTTTACCCCCATGTCTCAAAGAACATGCCATACCCTGTAACTACCAATGATTCTATGCCAACAATCTCATATGAAAGCCCAGAGATCCTATACCCCACTCCTGTTCCCTCTGTTGACAATTCAATTTCCCTTTCGATCGATCGATCATTTGATAATCAGGATACCATCGATGAAAATATGGATATACAAGTCCCAACACCTGAGCGCTCTATTTGTTCAACCCCCTCTCTTATTGACGATAATGAAAACAGCACAATGTGTGAAGATAACACTTCAGAATTTGAAGAGTCAGTCGAGGAAAGATTTGAGAAGCTGAGATACTGGTCATCAAGTATGTTTGATAGCAATAATCCTGAATTTAATTCAGATTTTGAAGAAATACTCTCTCTCAAAGTTCTTAAAGACCTAGCCTCTCCTATACCCATTTATCCTTATGGATATTCCTCCAGCGAACCCAGTTCAGACCCCTATATAATTCAAGTCTTACCTCAAGGGATTCAAAGGACCATTGGAGACAATAACTCAGACTTCGATGATATGCCTTCACTCATTTCAGATGACACAATATCAGTCCGATCAGCCTCAGAAATATCCCAGGAGATTCACGAACATATGAATGAGGTAGGGAAATCAGCAATTAAATGGAAAAATAAGGGTTTAAAACCACAGATTCAGCCTGTCTTTATTGCCACTGACAATAGAAGACTAACCCCTGCAGAGTTAAGAAGAGAACGAATTTTACAGACTCCAATTGCCATAAACCTTCCAGAAATTGAGTTCCCCATATTAAGGCCATCCCTAAATTTGGAAAAACAGCATGAAAAATTGAAGGAGAAATTCGAAAATAATTATTTCTGGGACAACAATCAAGTTGATGGCACAATAGCAGGCTCGAAGAGTTTTGTAAGCGATTTATTGGCCAAACAAGACCTTCCCGGGACAAAGGATCAAGTTTTGAGTGCAAAGAAATACAATTTATTATGTTTTAGGAGCCTCACTCAGCGAAAAGTTCATTGTACATCGGAACAATTCAACTTAGAACAGAACAATATATCAGAAAATGATATATATACCCCTCCCGGACTTGAGGGAAGTTCCCCCAACACAACCCAAGCCTTACTGAACCCACCTGAGCAACTCAACGCCAACTTACTCCTTCCCGATCACTACTTGACGCCCGAAATGGAAGTCGATGCACCGCTTTCCCCCTTTAGCGCCTACGTTTACGATGCCGAAGAGCCCTATGACTCTAACGCGTTTGTCATTTGGGACCCTACTGTACAGCCGGACTCTCTATTCTCTGCTTATCTCTCTCCTCAACCACCTCGTCCCGCTTCTGCCCCCCCGACCTTACCCGGACCCTTCGACAATGCCGCGCTAGCAAACCGCGCCAAGTCCCGGTCTGGTGAGAACTCAGACCGATGGACGGACCTACGTGAATACCACTTAGGTGGTAGAAACGGTAAGCAACATCTCGTACAAGGCACGAAGAACAAAAGGACTTACCAATGCGAAAACAAAGGAACGCCACGGCCGTTCGACCGTCTCGTGTCGAACGAGCCATTTTCGATCTTTTCCCCCCTTTCCGTCATCGACAAACACGCGTCCCCAGCGGGACAATGGACTACGGGCAACGACGAGGTCACGCTCGTCGAAGTCGGTTTGGATTCCGTCAAGGAACCGATCGACGTCAACGAACAACGTCCTCGTTCGTTGTCCGAAATCCTCGATTCTATGCTACAGCTCGCCAGGACCTACCTCGACCAACCGGAACCTTCCCCCACGTATTTCGAGCCCATCGAACCAACAATCTTGAACGCTGATCCCCCCGCTCCCCTCGTTATCGAAAACAGCGCCGAACCGATCGTTTTTAACGATCCCTTTGCTTTTTCGTACCCTCCCCCTTTCTCTGTGGACAACGAGTACTCACGCGTATTCAACACCGGGTTCACGCGTTCCCCTCGATCCCCTTCGACTCAATTCATCAAGACTCTATCGACAATACATGAAGACCCAACAGTCGGACCTACACGACCTCTTCGTACCTACAGGAAACCACGCCCGACTCGTCCTCGACCCTACGACATCGACGCTAGTCCATCCGACCTACGAAATGCGTCCCCCACCTATAACGACGAGTTATCGACCCCAGGATCCCCGGATCGACTTCGAGTCGATCAAAACGTACTGGACTCCCTATACGAAGCCGCGTTAGGACGAAACGATCACTACGAAGCCCCCGAAGTCCTCGCATACCCGGACTCTCCAACGTTACCCTCTATGCTCAATACCTCGCGCGATTACTTCGCGCTCTCTACGACTCATAACAACCCACCGACCCACTTTGACAGTTCTTTTTGGCCTCAAGACACGTCTTCGAACGAAACCCCGCGAACTTCATACGGATTTCAGGAGATAGAGACAGAACAACAAAGCGAGGATGTCACGGAATCGACTAACACTTACGGTATGTTACAAAAAATTCGGTTTCTTTTCGATTTTTCTGAGTATCGACACGATGCAGTCCCGCCGGTACAAATCTATATACCCCCATACGAGTTCGTACCGAACAGCCCACCGCGCCCCTCGTTTACCTTCGACATGCCCGAACGAGACCCCGCCGTCGTCGAATACGAAGAGAGATCGTTCTTCGACGATGACTCCGACGATCTCTACGACACCACGGCACCCTCTTCCCCTTCCGTGTATAGCCAAAACGACGAAGAAGCGTCGGTCGTTTACGACCTCGACGACTTCATTTGTTATCTTCGTTCTCCTACGCCGCCTAGCCCCTCTATCCCATGCTCGATGCCGACCACCCCCTCCCTTACGGACGTTATCTATAACGACGAGACATCCGACGACGACGAATCGATTTCGACCTCGATCTTCGATATCGAGGTCGACCCCGCTTCTTCTCGTGCTACCACGCCAACCGCCTACTCCTTTCGATCCTCAATTCCCCCTACGCCGACCCCATCTGATCGTGAATCCGAACGCGAAGACTTCGTTCTCGACTTCCGTATGGAAGTTCAAGAACAATTTCAAGCTCTCGTCTCCGACGCTATGCTGGAACTCCAAACCAACCTGGACACTTACCTATGTGGGATTTTCGACGACAAACTTGACGAATACACGGAGCACCGCCGACGCTGCCCAATGTGCGTACGGCCGTTTCGAGATTAGTACGTTTGTTTCGTCTATATTTCTATTTTATTTTTTCTTACTCTTTTTCCCTACGTCTCAGGTTAGCTTTATGTACATGTTTCTGTGTCACTACGGACTTTTCTTGACCCATTTCTTTGGTTTGCATGTTGATTGCTTCCGCCCTCATGACCTTATACCCATGTCAAGTACTCTTACCCATGTACCTATGTACTTATACCCTACTACTCGGTTGATACCTTTAGTCATGATCTTTTCTTTTCTTAGTTTAATAAAAATTATTCTGGTGTTTTATATGTTTTGCGGTGTGATTTGTGTGACGTTTTCGAAAGTAAATAACTTAGGTAAAATTTTCAGACTTAGTAAGAAAAATTTTGAAGGGCCAGAGACTATCCAACTTAGTTGTTTTCATTTTTACGTCGAAGATTACGATGTTTCTGCTGATATGGACTGCTCACCTCCATCTTCTAATACAGCTTACAAGCGAGTCGACCGTAAGATCAAGCCGGTACCTGGAATATACCCAGACGATGCAAAAGGAACTTATACGATTCCTTCAGATCCTTTACTGACTTTGACTCCTCTTTCGCCGAACCCTCCTGTGTTCGTACCTACAGAAAAACTTACTGAAAAACGTATACTGGAATTGGATATCAACCCTGAAGAATTTCTTTGGCCTGAAGAAGAGAAACTTTTTCTGAATATTCTTAGGATCAATGAGAAAGTCTTGGCCTTTACAGAAGAAGATCGCGGTACTCTACGACGAGACTACTTCTCAGACTACATTATTCCTGTTGTTCCACATATCCCCTGGATGGAGAAAAATATCCCTATTCCTCCTGGCATCAAGGATAGAGTCATAGAGATCATTCGAGCCAAGATAGCAAGTGGTTTGTATGAACCAAGTCAATCAGCCTATAGGTCAAAATATTTCTGTGTTCTCAAGAAAAACGGTAACTTACGTTTGGTCCATGACCTTCAACCATTAAATCGAGTGACTGTTCGTGATGCTGGTAGCCCCCCTATTATGGACGACTTTGTAGAACCTTATGCAGGATGTCAATGTTACTCTGTTTTTGATTTATTTTCAGGATTTGACGCACGTGTTATCCACCCATCAAGTAGAGATATGACATCATTCCTTACTCCATTGGGCACATTACGTCTCACTGTCATTCCTCAAGGCTTCACAAATTCTCCCGCGGAATTCCAAAGATGCATGTCTTTTGTTCTTTCTGATGAGATTCCTCACAAAGCTAATATCTTTATCGATGATATGCCGGTTAAAGGACCTACTACCCAGTATCTCGATAAGAATGGATCGCCAGAAGTCTTAGAAGAAAATCCTGGAATTCGCCGTTTTATATGGGAACATGCTGTTGATCTACATAGGATTCTACATAGAATTGCCGAATGCGGTGCTACTTTCTCAGCTAAGAAAATACAGCTCTGTAGACGGGAAGTCATTATATTAGGTCAGAAATGTACGCCTGAAGGTAGAATTCCTGAAGAGACTAAAATTGACAAGATACTTGCTTGGCCTACACTCAAAACTGTCAAGGATGTTCGAGGTTTTCTAGGTCTATGTGGCACTGTGCGAATTTGGATTAAGGACTATTCTAAGATCACACGACCTCTGACGGAGCTAGTTCGGAAAAATGTGGAATTCGTATGGACCCCTGAGCGTCAAGAAGCATTTGATAGACTAAAAGAGTTGGTTACGTCAGCCCCAGCGCTTAAACCTATCGACTATACGGTTGATCGTCCAGTGTTCATGTCAGTTGACTCAAGTATTATTGCTGTAGGATTCATTCTTTCTCAGCTCGATGAAGCAGGTAAAAGAATACCAGCTCGCTATGGATCATTGCCATTTAATGAACGCGAAGCAAGATATAGTCAGCCAAAGTTGGAGCTATACGGAGTCTATCGAGCCCTAAGACACTGGCGCTTATTCCTTTTCAATATCAAGAAGCTCGTCCTTGAAGTTGATGCAAAATATATCAAGGAAATGCTCAATAATCCTGATTTACAACCAAACGCTTCAATCAACCGATGGATTCAAGGGATCCTGCTTTTCGACTTCGAACTTAAACATGTGCCTGCTGACAAGCATAGAGGACCAGATGCCTTATCGCGTAAAGAGCCGACCAAAGAAGACTGGGAAGAAGTTGACGAATGGGAAAAGGATGAAGCTATCACTGAAGAATTACTTGACGTACGATCTTACCTAGTGAGTATCTGTGATAAGCAAGCTTACAAGACACTTCCATCCTATCTGTCAGCTGAGTCAAAACAAGAACGTAATCTGCGGGACATAAGGAGATACCTTCTCACACTACAGATCCCAGAGTTTGGAACTGACGTTAAGGCCAAGCTACGGTTTCTCAAGCGAGCGGCGCACTTCTTCATGCGTGGGACTTTATTGTTCAAGAGACGATCAGACCGCACTCCTCTTTTAGTTATATTTGATATGAATAAGCGTCTATCGATCATGAAGCATGCACATGAGAAACTCGGTCACCGGGGAGTCTACGGAGTCTATTATCATCTGCGTGATCGATTCTTCTGGCCCCAAATGTATCAAGATGTAAAGCATCATGTGGCAACCTGCCATCAATGTCAGCTTTGGAGCACTAAGCGAGTTGAAATTTCACCTACCATCCAGATCCCCGCTACCTTGTTCTCCAAAATATACGTAGACGTGATGCACATGACTAAAGTACGCGGATATGGATATATTGTGGCAGCTCGTGACGATCTCAGTCATGCTGCGGAAGGTAGAGCCCTGCGAAAAATAAGTACTAAGCACTTATCAAAATTCTTTTGGGAACAAATAATCTGCCGATATGGTCACATAGCAGAGGTAGTGACCGATAATGGATCAGAAGTAGCCAAAGCCTTCCGACGTCTTCTGAAAAGATATGGGATTCCCCAGATCAAGATATCACCTTACAATAAGCATGCCAATGGAGTTGTTGAACAGGGGCATTTTGCCATACGAGAAAGCATAATGAAGGACTGCAAGGGAAATATTGAAGAGTGGCCAAAACGAGTCCATCTAGCATTCTTTGCAGACAGAATTACAACACGTCGTGTCACTGGATTCAGTCCCTTTTATCTACTTCATGGAGTGGAACCAGTTCTCCCATTCGACCTCACTGAAGCCACGTTTATGGTCACAGGATATCGTTATCGGATGAAGACATCCGATCTCCTAGCACTTAGGATGCGTCAGCTTGATAAGCGCGAAAATGATTTAGAACGGGCCGCAGCGGCAATAAGGCGGTCAAGACTAGTCTCAAAAGATCGGTTTGAGAAGCGCTTTGCTCATCGACTTAGAAAGAAGCCTCTAAAGAAAGGTGATTTGGTCTTAGTAAGAAATTCCAAAGAACGTGATACAGATCTGCCAAGTAAATCAGCCCCCCGTTATTTTGGACCCTTCAGAATCCATAGGCGCACAACTGGCGGATCATACGTACTGCAAGAACTTGATGGAACCTTCTTAAAGAAAGGAGTCGCGGCCTTTCGGCTTCTTCCATATCAACCGCGTGTGCCTCAAGATCTATTCTATGAAGATTCATCAGATCCAGAGTCAGATCGATCGAATTCTGAATCTGGCGATTCAATGAAGGATTCGGGTAGCGAAGCGGAGGACCCAGACTGGAAACCGTAGAGGGACCAAGCCGTGCCAACTCATCCTTTCTCCACTACTTCTAAACTGACCTCGTTTTGAAACCTCTCTTGTTCTCAAAACCTACCCTGCTCCGTCACACCTACTGCTCATCACTATGATGGAATCCTTCCTCGCCAGGCTCAACATCCCCTCCTCTGTCCCTGTTACTCCCTGCTCTGCTCGCCCATCACTTCTCCCAATGAACAGAACCGATCGTCCAAAGCCTACCAGTCAAGACATCAAGGACACCTCTCTTCATCCTGAAAGAATCGAATGGCACGACAATGCATACACTACTCCCACTTTCGTAAACTTGGACATATTCGCTGGGTTAACGATCGAGTTTACATCCGGTAAATGGTACTACCTCCTGGAAGAAGATCTCGGGTTATTCTTCTGTGTCGGTGTTACTACTATTCACTCCAATCTCACTGTTCAAGTCACTGGTTGGCTTGGCCGACCCACCAATGTTTTTTACGATTCACACCCAGTCTTCGTTCCAAAGGACCTGATCGTTCACTACAAATTCGCCCATGACACTAAGTTCCTTGGACCTCATAGGATGTGCGGTTTAAACATCGTTATTCCTAAATGGTTGGAGAAGTTGATTGTTGACAGACGTTACAAGTAAGTCCTTATTTTTCAGCATCGGGGACGATGATGCTAAGAATGGATCGGATGACCCACACGTCATGGTGTTGAATGAAAGTTCTAATCTCTTTCTTTAGGTCTAATTTAATACGACAATACCAGAGGTGTCTCGAAGACCCTCCTACTCCTTATGTACCGCCACAGCAAGACCCTGTCTATGACAGTCGAGAGCCTGACCTCTCAACCCTTCGTTTGAGCTTTGGGTCTCAATCGACTCGACCATTTTCGCCTGCCAGGATGGCGGAGGTGACAGTCACCATCGAGAAAGTCGCTATCGAGCTAGACGTCTTTAGGAACGAGGAGAATGAGGTGGAAACTCCTGTCGAGTCCATCGACAGTGACGAGGTTAAGGGTATCAATGGTCTTGTTTAAATTCTCCTTATTTTTTCTTTTCTCGCTATAATGTTGTTAGGTTGTCTCAAATACTGTTTATCGTTGCCCCTTTAGTAGTGTTTCGCTGATCCCACTTGGACTCTTTTTACTTTGCTTAAAATCTGTTTCTTTCAGACTGCTTTCACTCTCGTTTGTTTTTGCTTTCCTTCTTTTTGACTTGTGCCGTTATGATTGCTGAGTAGTCATTATGTTGTCGTTTAACCTAGAATTAGTTTAAAACACGTGGTTTTCTTTGTTCCCCAAATGCAGATAACAAATAAGTCTGAGAAGACAGTGAAAGAGATCAAACCCCATTGTTTTATTTCCTTTTTAGCACAGACAATGTAAAGACCCACAATGCACTTTCTTCCATTATCGTAGCTTCATTTCTCATTGTTTGAACAGAACAATGCCTTTCTTTGCTTTGAAATCCCCCACCAAACTTTGTATAAATAGATCCCTTCCACATTACAGCAAAGGAGGAACCCGTCCTCAGAGGAAAACGTCCTCTTACTGAAGTACTGTTGTCATTGTTACTGTTTTAAGTGTTACTGTCTACTGTCACTAAGTCTGCAGGTCTGATACTTGTAGCACTCACTTACACTCTAAAAAACCCAATATATCTTTAACTTTACTCCCAACTCTTAACTAAGTCTTACGTTTACCAAACGGGTAAGCCTAAGCGTGTGAGAAGAACATTAAGTCATACATAACCACAAACGAACGCTGCGCTCAACCTCTGACCTTGCGTCTGGTCCAGGAAGCGTAGAAGTGAGATAGTCTCTTTGAGATTAGTTTAGTTTTGTTTGTTTGTTTTGTTTGTTTTTCATTGAGATCTATCAAACGATCGTCATTACATAGATGCTATATATCCCATCCAACCATTTTCCGTATTCATCCTCGTTGATTTGCCGTGGCATCGAGAATATAGCCTCCCGCAAGAATGTCGCGAAAGCCCAAAGTAAGCGTTCCGACTGGTGCGGCACCAATCCTCTCACTGTGGCACCCTGAGCTGACCAGGTATATCCGTCATGGACTCGATCAGACCGTAACATTGTCATAGGAGTTGAATGGCAGAGGAAAGTAGCTGTAGATACATTGCATATATGATCGCGACATCATCACTGCTAGTGTCACGCTGCGATGTCACGATATCAGTTTTAGGTCACGACTTATCTGATTTGTGGGCGAGCATGCCCTGGGTTCGCAACTAGTGTTCACTTTGGCCACAATGGCACCTAAACCAAAACCCCAAAAGACTAACATGGTGGAGACCATTCACATGAGGTGTAGACAACATTCAACTAACAATTGGTTGTGTACAGAGCGATGTTACCGCCTCAAGCACAACTTCCACAACAAGCCGTTCCCCCAGACCAAGTTCTGATCGCCCGAAGAAGGTATGTAGTACTGTGAGGTCTGTAGCAGCGATGCGATAACAGACACAGGCTGCACGGACATCCAACAACACATCTGGACAGCAGATTGTTGAATTTGGTATGGCATTTGTGCCTCGTCCTCGTGTAGGACAGGAAGTATCCCCCGGTCGCGGAGAGCAAGTCGATCAAGAACAAGATGATGACTATCGCGACAATCCCGATACACTGGGTAATGACAGCACCACTGAGTTCGGGATACCATTTGTTCACCGTGCTGCTGGTGAAGCGATTCCCCTCTCCACCCTCTCTATAGCAGACACGCCACTCGTGGCTTCCAGCGATGACAGTAAAGTTCATCGCGAAAGAACTCAATCTGCTCTGGAGCTACTCAAGTGGGCTGTTCAGGCCAGAGCACTTCTGCGTACCATGGACGAAGTCGAGAAGAATTGGGGGGGTCTGGAGTGAATGTTGATAGCTACAATAACGGAAACTCGGCATGTATTCTAGCACGCGGATTATGGGAGGAATGGTTTGTTTATACCTGTGTAAGCATTAGGACTGACCATATATTGTAACATGGATAACGATTGTGATATGGGATACGGTTCTGTGTTGCGACTGAAAATATGTGAATACCAATACAAGCTCCAACACCGAAGTTGCAATACTGAGACCGGCACGATTACGACTTTGTCGAATGGACTATTCTCGGTGGCGATGACGTCTATGCTTGTGTCTATGGTTATGGACATCGATCCACCATCTGGTTTCGATTATCAACATCAATTTCAAGAACATGATGTATTCTCTGCGTTGGAAAGTGGTAGTGCTGTGATTGTACCTAATTAGACTGAGACTTCTGAACAATGTTAGATATGTTCTCCGGACGATAGATAGTCGTCGATATACTCATTAGCTCATGAAATTCATCCATTTTTGTGTTCCTACTTACGATACACGGATTCTATTCAGATAACTTCTGCATTTCTTTCATCTCTCACTATACGTCATACTATGCCCCTTACCGCATGTCTCCTGATGTTAGTATCCCTCAACAATTGATGTTTCAAATATGAGCAATATCGCAAGTATGCACAAACTCGCGAGTGTGCTGAAAGTCGTGAGTGTGCACAAACTCGCGAGTGTGCTGAAAGTCGTGAGTGTGCACAAACCCGCGAGTGTGCTGAAAGTCGTGAGTGTGCACAAACTCGCGAGTGTGCTGAAACTCGCGAGTGTGCACAAACTCGCGAGGGTGTGCACAAAGTTGCATGGAAGTTAGTATCTATATGCAATAATATATGATACAGTCTGTTGTAACTTCGGTTTATGTCCATGTATAAGTCACTAAGTTGTCCCCCAGGTGATCCGTGTGTATATTGGCAAGGTCGCGATGAGCACCTATTTGACATGTCAACACTCGATCTCCCTGGCCCCGGTAGTGGCACCTACTACCTTCCCCACTTATGAGTATCTTGTCAGAGCACAGGATGACAGATTTCGCCTCATTTTACGACCTATAGCACAAGGTAGTATATCCCTTCCCCGACCTCCCCGGTGACAAAGTCGCGATTTTCACTCGAAAATGGTATATTCCATGTTTAAAGGACTTTCAGCAAGACATATCCAAATACATTGATTTGCCTACCCCACACAACTACCCCACTCAGTACGTCCAGCATGAATATAGCCTAGTATGTTTCATTCCCCACCCCCTCCCCCCACCCCAATAACACCCAGTGACTTCTCCAGATGCCATATCTCCCCCTTCCTAAACGTACCCAGAAATCCCATCCGACCCATCCATTCTCCCCCCAGACTCCCCATCTCGCACGTACCTCCTCTCCCACCAGACTCCCTATCTCGTACGTACCTCCTCTCCCACCAGACTCCCCATCTCGCACGTACCTATTCCCCTCTCTCCAGATGCCCCATCTCCTCCTACCTCTCTGCCTACCTCACCCCAACGTCTCAGAAGACGTATCTCCACCTCCCCTACCTCATCAGAATCACCATCTTCACCATCTCCCTCCCACCTCCAGACACCGCTCCTAAGTCACTCACATCGGACTTTCGGTCCGGAGCAGCTGCCGCATCTCGTCCGTTCACATTGGGCATTCGGCCCCTCTCCTCGCGCGTTGACAACGGCCTTTTAGGACTGAAAGGTGTGCGACAAGACCGCCGCTTTGGTAGTCAGGGTACATCCCACTCCACTTTTCGTGTTGTTGCACCGTTCTCAACTTATCCCTAGATTTTACTCCTCCCAAACCCTCAACTCATCTCCTCATTTCTCATGCCTCGACCTCGACGATCATACAACTACACACATCTACCATGTCCTCATTGCAAAAGAACATGTAGGACATCCTCCGGTCTTTCACAGCACATCAAAAGTGCCCATTCCCATTTATTCGATCAACCATCCCCCAGTCCAGCGGAAACTCCTCCTCGTGTACTAAGCCCAGAGGATGTGCATAACGACCTCTTTCCAGAGGTTGAATTTTCTCCCGTCGAAGATGCTGACACACTTTGTGGGCCCGGAAAACGAGAGTTCCACCCAACCATGACAGGTTCGTTGTCTTTACGCCACGGTGTCACCGCTAATTTCATAACTGTCAAAACTCACACATAATGTTTAGGCCAACCATGCAATCGTGATGGAATTCATCTCCCCCCCAACATTCCTCCTCCGCCTTTGTCCCAACGTGCCAAAAACGATTGGACTCCGTACCGTTCACGCCTTGAATTCGAAACTGCCAATTTTCTCTTCAAAACAACACAGATATCCAAGGGTAACACAGACACCCTCTTGATGCTCTGGTCAACATCGCTTCTTGAAGCTGACCGGCCCCCTCCCTTCGCAAATACAGATGATCTTCACAACGTCATCGATGCCACTACTCTTGGCGATGCACCATGGCTCTCATTCGCTGTGAATTATAATGGTACTGTGCCCCCCCAAAATCCGCCACCCTGGATGACAGCAGATTATGAGGTCTTCTACCGTGATCCCCATGTTATCATCCAGAATCTATTCGCGAACCCCGACTTCGATGGCGAGATGGATTACGTGCCTTATCGGGAATTTAATATCGGTGGGGATCGCAGATATAAGGACTTCATGTCTGCGAATTGGGCCTGGAGACATGCTGTACGTCTTTAATCTCGCTTTATCATTTCTTACCTCTAATTTATATCAAAGGATATCATCATCGGTGACGATCCTGCCTTGATAGGATCCCTGCTTATACCGATCATCTTGGGAAGCGACAAGACAACAGTATCAGTCGCCACGGGAAACAATGAGTACTATCCTTTGTATCTCTCGATTGGTAACGTCTACAATAATGTACGACGTGCACATCGTAATGCACTCGTTTTGATCGGGTTCTTATCAATTCCGAAAAGTAAGTAACAATGTTTCCCATGGATAGAAATTATGCTGATCAACATTGTTCTAGCCGAGAAGAAGTACAAAGACAATGTCCAGTGGCGCAAATTTCGACGACAGCTCTTTCACTCAAGTCTATCTGCAATATTGGAGCCATTGCGACCCTGGATGACAACACCATATGTCATGCGTTGTCCTGACGGACATTTCCGACGTGCTATATACGACCTTGCTGTATATATCGCTGACTATCCGGAACAAGTCCTGTGTTCAGGTATTGTCCAAGGATGGTGCCCAAAGTACGCTATTTGTGGATATCTGATCGTTAATCATAGACTGACCTTTGCTAAGATGTGATGCACCACATGATGATCTTGATAGACCGTCTCTCCGTCGCACTCGTATCAGGATGACTGCACTCAAGGAGGAATTAGACCTCGGAACACTATGGGATGACTATGGGATAGTTGGCGATGTCATTGTAGGTTCCTTCTCCTGAGAGTACAATCGATATATTGAATCTTTTTAGCCATTTACCCAGGACTTTCCCCGTGCTGATATCCATGAAATGATATCGGGTGACCTTCTTCACCAGATCATCAAAGGCGCCTTCAAGGACCACCTGGTCACATGGGTCGGAGAGTACCTTGTGATCGAACACGGTGAAGCAAAAGGTGCCGAATTACTCGACCAGATTGATCGACGGTATGTCTTATAATCTTTTCCTACCTAATTCTACTAACACCGGTATTCTTAGAATTGCAGCAAGCCCAAGTTTCCCAGGTTTACGGCGATTTCCACAAGGCCGCGGATTCAAACAATGGACCGGCGATGACTCTAAAGCCTTGATGAAGGTACGTTCTTGTTCCCATCTACTGATTTCTGCCCTTATAGGTAATTTTGTTACTGTAGGTATATTTACCAGCAATCTCTGGTATCGTTCCATCATCCATGGTTCAAGCAATCGCCGCTTTCATGGAGTTTTGCTACATCATGCGACGTGATGTTATTGATGAGCAAGATCTCGAAGCGGCTAAAGCAGCACTTACTCGCTTCGAGCATTATCGCGTCATATTTCAGATCGCTGGTGTTCGTCCAACAGGATTCTCACTTCCACGGATGCATTCCCTTCAACACTACCTCCAATTTGTTCGAGACTTTGGAGCACCAAATGGACTGTGCTCATCCATCACAGAGGCAAAACATATCAAAGCCGTCAAGGAGCCATGGCGTCGGTCCAGTCGCTTTGAAGCACTTGGCCAAATGCTTCTAACAAATCAGCGCCTTGATAAGCTGTCCGCCTCTCATGCTGACTTCACAGCCTGCGAAATGCTTGATGGGACCTGTCTCTCGGCTGCAATAAAGACTCTTGTAGATGACTCCGATGACGACCCAGACGATGACTTCGACGACTCGGACGATGATGCTGTGGGCCCGCCCACACCCGGAAAAGAACTACAACCGATCAACGATACATTCGCAGCTATGAACGATCAAGGTCCAACAGCTGGGCCGCAGGCACTCAGTTCTGTTGTACTCGCAAGTTGCTCAGGTAAGCTATCACTAAGTCAGCATGTAGTAATTCCCCTTTTTTAACATTTTGTCAGTCCGTAGTATCCCAAAGGACATTGATCGCATTGCAGCTCACTATGGTCTCAGGTTGCTCCCTAGCTATACTGCTCGCTTTCTCCATGAACAACTCCATCTGGATGTTGATGACATTGGAAGGGTACCCGATGAACAACTTCCACTGGTTTCTCAGTGTCGTGCGCGAGTCTTCCCCTCAGCAATCACTACTTTCTATGCACCGAGTGACCCTTCGGGAATCGGTGGAATGCACCATGAACGAACGCGAGCAACACCTCTGTGGCGTCGTCGCTACCCTCGATATGACTGTGTCTTTGTCTCAACTGGACCAGGCCGCGGCATGCGCGGAATGCACATCGCACGTGTACGATTGTTTTTTTCGTTTACCTACGCGGAAATACTGTACCCTTGTGCTTTTGTCGAGTGGTTTGTGGCTATCGATGACAACCCTGATTCAATGACAGGGATGTGGATCGTCGAACCGGAGCTCGATAATGGTGGAGAACGCGTCGTCTCTGTAATACACATTGATACTATCGTTCGGTCAGCACACCTCCTTCCAGTGTTCGACACAACCATGATCCCATCCGACTTCCATTTTTCTGATTCCCTCGATGCGTTCATGTCGTATTATGTAAACAAATATGTCGACCATCATGCATTCGAAATTGCCTTGTAGCGAAAATTTGTAGATTTCTAGATACACTTGTTGTAAAATATATCCTTATCATTATCTATCGTCTTTTTGCACTTCTGTCAACTTGTCAATCCGAATCTTCTTGTGCAAGATCAACAAGCTTAAATATACTTAAAAAGGAACCTCAAGTGCATGTAGCTTTGCTGATGCGCCGCGGGCGATCTTGATGGTGTGGTTCGTAATGAAACCGCTCACGGTGGTCATGATCAGATCGTTGTTCCTTACAGCCCCATTTGAATGACACGATGTTCACAGATGTTCGGGCATGCATTTTCGCTCTGCCCGATTGCCTAGAGCTTGATAGACATGTACACCACGTGCGCTACAGTAGTAGTTTAACTTGGTCCTACTACACTTAAGCTTACTGCGTTCTAGTGCGTAGTAGCTCCTTTGCTTGGAGTATGCGGGATATACTTGAAATACTTACCGCACTCGGTCTGCGGAGGCTCCAAGACTTATACTTGCTTCTTCCTGGCCGGTAGCCCCATAAATATCTTTAACTCTACGATATTTCTTTCTAACGTGTCATAATAAATGTGTTGCCATATTATATTATTTCAAGATGGATTGCTCGGTGCAGGGTACGGAAGAGCCTGAACATCCCCTCAGCGACAAGAGCTTGAATGCGAAACGTAACTATCCGCGTTGTATAACACCAAATATGGAAAGGTAATAAGGTTACATTCTAAATTGCAATTGAGGAGTTCGCTCTCCTCGGGCGAAGTGGCTGGTATCTTCGCATAGCTCTACACCCTCTCTACACCAGTTTCGTTGACAACGCATCATCGTAGGCAACGAGCAACAGTAGTCTGGATGTAATTCCAACGCAGAACTTTCCGTTCCCATACACGGGATAGTCCGTTTTAATAAACGAGTAAGCGCCCAATACTTTGTCGGTCTCGATGGTCTGGAGTCGGTTTCCATCGTTCATCTCTCTCTTCTTTCTTTCTTGACTCTACGTGTCTTCAGTGTACAAAGCAGGCTTTGTTCTCTCGTATCTTGAAGACCCATACTCTACCATACAACCTCATCCATAGAAGAAATAGTCATCGAAGATGTCTTGGAAACTTGGTAAGAGCAAGAGCAAGACTGCCAATGGCAATAACCTTGCCATCTCGGACCTCTCCATTACACCTCGTTCTACAACTCCTACTCCAGGAAACCCTAATGGAAAGCCCATTTCACGTTCTGGTATCCTTGCGATCAGGGTTCTCTGGTCCGAAGGCCTCACTGTACCAGGACAAATTCCACCAGCCGTCCAAACGGCATTGTCATCCCAACAAGCTAAAGCGGCTGCTTCAGTCTCACCCTCCAGCGTGACCCAGCACAGGCTTGCCAAAAGCAAGAAAGGTGCTCGGGACAGTGTGCAACGTCAGCAATGCTGGTGGCTTCCATACCTCGTTATGGAGTTTGAAGTCAATCAGGTGTTGATCACTCCGTTGGGGGGTGAGATGGAGAAACCGTTGTATATGTATGAGACTCATTTGTATGTTTCTTCATTCCCATGTCATTGTGAGACGAGTTTCTCATTCATGATCATATAGCGATGTTTCTCGTAATTCGGAGATCTCGATCCAGTGCTACCTTCGTACCGAAGAGCCCAAACGCGGTGGCGATGGTATTGCAGATGATATGGGCAATGATATGTTTATGGGCGGTGTTAGGTTCAAGCCTGATTTCGATGACCTGCCGACTGAGGATACCTGGTATGAGCTCGTTGGTGGATCTGGCAAGATCCAAATCGGCCTTGCGTTCCAACCTAACAATGTAAGTCGTCATCTTTACATTACAATTGATTGAGCGGATGACATATGTCATGTACAGGGGCAATCGTTGACAATTGATGAATTCGAATTGATCACTGTCATTGGCAAAGGTAGCTTCGGAAAGGTCATGCAGGTCAGGAAACGTGATACGTCACGTATCTACGCTTTGAAGACTATCCGAAAGCAACACATCGTCGAACGTGGTGAAATCACCCATACCCTTGCGGAGCGTTTAGTCCTTGCTCGAGTCAATAACCCTTTCATTGTACCTCTGAAGTTCAGTTTCCAATCCGCACAGAAACTTTACCTTGTGCTTGCGTAAGTAATTCTCTTAGGTATTTTACGTCAACTGATATTCATTGGTCTACAGGTTTGTCAATGGCGGAGAATTGTTCCACCATTTGCAACGTGAACAGCGCTTCGATGAGGGTCGTGCTCGCTTCTACAGTGCCGAACTGCTGCTTGCACTCGAACATCTTCATGAACTTGATGTTGTCTACCGTGATCTCAAGCCTGAGAACATCCTTCTCGACTACACAGGACACATCGCCTTGTGTGATTTCGGTCTGTGCAAGTTGAACATGAAAGATTCTGATACAACCAACACTTTCTGTGGTACACCCGAATACCTTGCACCCGAGATCCTGTACAACCAAGGTTATAGTAAGTGGTGGTCAGCATGATTATCTTATGTATTTGTTCTGATCATCCGTTCCCAGGCAAGGTGATCGACTGGTGGACTCTGGGTGTTCTCTTGTATGAGATGTTGTCTGGTCTTCCTCCCTTCTTCGATGGTATGTCATACTATACGTCATCGAGATATTCTCTACTAATTCATCCACAGAAAACACCGATGTTATGTATCAGAAGATTCTCAACGATCCTCTTGTGTTTGGCGATGAGATCAGCCCTCAGGCTCGCAGCATTCTCACCAAGCTTCTTGACCGAGACCCCACGCGTCGTCTTGGTGTCAACGGTGCTGATGAGATCAAGAGCCATCCATTCTTCTCACAGAACATCGATTTCGACAAGCTCCTGCAGAAGAGGATACAGCCCCCCTTCAAACCTAGTGTTGCCAGCCCCGTCGATGTCTCCAACTTCGACACCGTGTTTACTGCGGAGCCCCCCACCGACAGTGTCGTTGAAGGATCGCAGCTCTCGCAGACCGTTCAAGCGCAATTTGCTGGTACGTCTTCTATCTTGATCATCTGAGCAGCGTGTATTGACATCCCATTTGTTGCCAGGCTTCTCTTACGACGGCACCAACATGCCTGTCAGCCCCTAGATTTCTCTCATCGCTTGCATCTACCCTCATCTATTTTTGAATTGCTCTGATCTCTGCACCGTAATCCCCGTCGCTCTCATAATCATGATAACTCATCCTCAATCCTCATTCATTCTTACTTGTCATATAATACTCACCCTCATTTTTCTCTGGTTCTATTCGAGATTGCCGTTCACTTCTATTGTAGGATCATCGCTCATTATCACCTCCGGGTAACAAACTAAAAAGGCTTTTTGTGATCGCTGGTCGGATTGGATAACTCACTTTGTCGTATAATATACCTTTCCAAGTCAATACCAATCTTTGTCCATAGAAATTCGAGAAGAGTGTGGTGTGATTCGCTTCTGATCACTTCAGTAGGATGACAAGGGAAGTCTGACAGTCATTGTCTGCTACGGCCCATCATTTGGTCAGCCACGAAGACTCAGAATTTCAGAAGTACATTGGAGTGAGCGTAACAATGTATTCCAATGGGCAGGTTCATCGAGTGTTGAGTAAAACGGTATCGGACCGCCTCCCGATCGGTTTTGGCAACTTGTTGTAGTGTACTTCACTTTTTGACCCCACCCCATTCTATATGCCATACCTGCAAAAATACCCAAGGCTTCTAAGTGTCACTCAACCCTTGACCACCACCATGGATCCATATTCACTAATAGACGCAACATTCAAGACCATTTTGGGTATTCCAAGTTTGCGAAAGGTATCTCACTTTAAGCTACAACAGTTCACAATCAATCTTGCCCTAGTGGCTCTGGGAATTAGGTTAGAGCTTTTGTAGCTTGCGTATTTCTCATTGCAAGAGGGTGATTGCTTATTCTTCCTCGAAAGGTCAGGATATATGTTTGATACATTTTCCGTTCCTCGACATGATACCGGGGACCTTCTAACCTCTGTATTACGTGAATTACGAAAGGTAATGTCGTTCACAATGTATCATCTTCTAACCGTTTTCTTATCTTGTTAGATGCCAGAATATATTGGCGTTGCCCTTTTGACGGGGACCTCGTTCCAGGACTATTTCATCGTGAATGTTCCCCTCCTAGCAAGGAACCTTCATCGAGACTTCCTCCTGAATGTCAAAGCAGCTTCGGGGGTTTCCGATGATTTCTACTTCAGCTTCGTCAGACTCAGCATACCTCCACGTTTGGTCAGTATTGCTAACCCTACTATATACTCAGCCTATAATTCATGATTCCCAAAACAGACCCCGGTCCCTTCTGATTTTCAAGAGCACATAATTCAAGAACTCCTGAGGATCCTACAGACTGCACTAAATTTGGACCAACGCACAATGAGCCTACCACTGAGATTCGACATTTCTGTAGACTTGTCGAACCCGAAGGACGCTATTCCTTTGGCTGCCATTGTCCTCGAATATCCTGTTGCATATGTGCCAGACGGTTCTGACCAAACGACGTTTCTTAGTAACACGCCCCTAGATGTCTACGAATGTAGTCTGTCTCTCCGAATCGACAACCACGACTTTGAACATACATTTCTCAAATTTTCGTGCCCATCTGGTCTCGACGAGATGCGTAGCCCAGACAAGATTAAAAACAAACTACAAACCCGTTTTTCTCACCGTATACGTACCTGTGAAATACAAACGGATATCACAATTAATGTGGGTCAAGTAACCCTCGATCGAGTTGCGTTATAAAATATGACATTGAAAATACATTGACGACGGGTCAGTACTCAACGTCTACTCGATATCGATATTAGTAATTTTGATATCCTCGTAGGGCTTGTCCAGCTTGTTGGTCTTCGCGTTCTCGATCGTGTGCACGACTTCCAAACCCGAGAGGACACGTCCGAATATCGTATGCTTCTTGTCAAGCCAAGGGGTAGCATTCGTGGTGATGAAGAATTGCGAACCATTGGTACCGGGACCCGCATTAGCCATGCTCAGCGTGTATGGTCTATGCGAAATCATCAGCGGAGGTTCAAGGAGAAGAAAACTGAAGACATACCGATCGTGCTTCAAGTCATCTGAGAATTCGTCCTCGAATTCACTACCCCAAATCGAAGTACCACCAGTCCCATCACCCAACGGATCACCCGTCTGGATCATGAACTTCGGTATCACACGATGGAAAATAACACCCTCGTAGTATCCACTTCGTGCATGGCCAACAAAGTTCTCAACCGCTTTAGGGTGCCTGTTGTGGGAATAGTCGGAGATGCATATCTCCAACCGTGGTGTGGATAGTAGCAGCATTGGCTACAGGTGACGGGCCAGAGATAAACGCAGGAGTAGAAGCAGCCATAGTTTGTTCTTCACGAGTCGGCCGTTCGTTGAAGATATCACGATCACCGGATTTGTCCCTACATAAATGTTGTTTAGTTTCATTTGAGGGTATACATCCAGACGCACATACTCTGGCTCTGATTTAGTGAAGAGATAGAATCGCGGACGTTTGTACCCTGTGGCAAAGAGTGTAGGGTCTCGTATACCTTTCTCTGCCAGAAGAGGATTTGCAGACGCAGCTGCAGCCTACAAACGAGTTGAATATGCAGGCCGAAGAGTGAGTGAGAAAGTCAAATAACTTACGACCGTCGTGAACCCTTTCTTTGCCGGTGCGCCTTGATATACAGTTAGATTCATCCACCGAACAGTCTCGTCCTTGCCGAGCAGCCGTACAACACGATTCGTTATTGTATTAACCACTACAAAAATCGCAGTCAGTTCGGTAAACGTACTCAATAGAAATAAACCATACCTTTAATCCCAAGTAGCGTTGGATATAGAACAAACGCCCCGCTTTCGTCCCATATCGCGTTACTCCACATTCCAGGAATTTTGCCGTCCGGGCCAGGTAATTCCAGCTCTCTTTCCATTGCCAGTCGCCTACCAAACTCCATATCCTCGACTTTGTACACGGCAGTACCCGCTTGTTGCATCTCTTGTATGGCAGACAGCGACTCGTCGTACCGACGCGTTATTTTACCTGATAGGAAATTGAAGATACGTATTTGGCGATCGGGAAGGGAGAAGACGACAAAGTGGGATGAGTCGGGGGAGAGTGTGATACATGTAGGTGTGGACTTTGTCTGTAATCATAGGAAGGGTAGGATAAGTAAATTGGGTGCAGAATTCGCGAATGAGGAATGTCGGTACCTTTTTGAATTCGTAAAGGTCAGTGTTACTCTTGAATGACCAAATGCCAGGAACGTGTTTTGGTTGATCGAAAGGTTCGGTTGGTCTCCAGTATTCAATGAAACCAGCTTCATCTGCGGATACGACTGTATCAAATCTATCACTATACTAATGTAAACGTTAGAGCAATTCGGATAACACCTAAGAAATATATAACTTACAGACATAATATGCACCGGGTTTCTATGCAGTTTGTCTATCGTCTCCAACAGCGTCCCATCCCTCCCGTCGTAAATTCGAATAACGCCAGAACCCTGTTCAGAACTACAGGTCGATCAACATAGACTGTTTTCTAAGGCAAAGGTCCAACTTACATTGCAAGCAAGCCTTGCGCTTGTCCTCTTCGATGCACCCAACAGCAAGCATTCGGTTTGTATCCCAAGGTAAGCATATTGATCATGTCAAAGTTGACCACGTCGAACATTTTGGCTGTCCCATCTTCTGCTACACTGGCGAAGAGTTGTCCATCAGCACTTGCTGAGATAGCTACGACGGAGGCGAGGTGGGCACGGTAGTGTTTGACGAATTCGATTCCTTGTTCTTGTTTCTTCCAGAATTTGAGATGTCCGTCTATAGAGGTTGTGATCAAAAAGTCGGTCCTAGCAATTACGGAATTCAAGACGCGTTAGGTTGAGTGGAATATGGCGAGAAGTCTTATACGCACTCTGTCATAATACAGAAATTGATTACATCTCGATGCATGAAACTTTTGTAGTACCTATCTGCACTGGGGAGATGGTCCAAATACAACTTCTCATGCGGAAGGACTGTAAACTAGTATCAGCCCCCGCCTACAGGAAGCTCGTTCGTAAACATACCTTTTCGTTTCTTCCTGACTCCATTATCCCCCGGACCAGCAGGCATAGGCATAGGTCCAACATCATCGTCAGAATCATCCCCCGCATCTTGTGGAGGGTTCATAACTTGGTCGGGCTTAGTATCCTCTTCGCCATTACGCGCACGTTTCCCGAGCACAGAGGGGTCTTGTTCTGAATCAGACATTGTATAGCGGGTATGCAGTTATTTACACCAAGTTAATGGTTGCCTCTTTGAAATGTGAGTAGAGCTACAGTGGAGGTTGGATTCTGAACCTCGACCAAGAGGTGGTAAGCGAAAGGAAAGTGTTGTGCCAGTGTGCGCCAAGCGCTGACTACTCTTCAATATTTCTCGATTTGTGAGTTTCGAATGTGAAAAGCACGAGGGTATACGATGGTATGCATAAATATCCAAGTAATGATGTAGATGTAGACCCTAGTAAGAGGAAAGATTACGCTAGGTATATTATAAGTCCTATCCAATGACACAGTCGTCTCCCTTTCCTTTATTCGCCTCTTCCTCTGCAAGGATCAATTTCTCCTCGTCGGTCAATAATCCCTTCTTTGCGCGTGCTTGCATAGCCTTTAGCCTGCTTTCGCGTTCAGCTTTAGCGCGACTGTGTTATGGAAGGAGAAATGTGATAATATGTGAAGTCCATGTTACAATAGGTATGGTGATGCAGCAAATATCGATACAGATGAGGATGGTGACCAGATGGTGAATTAGGTATGGTGTAGAATTACGCCGTGCCAAAGAGTGGACGGGGAACATATGCCATTGCATTCGTGAATGTCGTAGATTTGGGCGCACAGCGTTCGGGAGGAGCATTATCATCAGCAGGATTAATAGTCGAATCGTTAGTCGGAGTTGTTAATGTCGTGGCGGGAGCAATAGGAGATCTGAGGTTCTATGAGTGATCACTGAGATATAGACGAGGGAAGTTTACTCACCGATCAGTAGCCGAGAATGGGTTGGTTCGTGTAGATGCAGGCTTGCTCGATGAGGCGGATGGGGCTGGAGGTGCCTTAGACGGTGCCTTAGGGGCGACTGGTTTCACTACTGGGGGCGGCTGTTTGTTCTGAGTGGAAGTAGCGGGTTTGCGTGCCGGCGAGGACGATGATGTGTTGTTCATGGCGCGTTTGATAGCAGCCATAGCGGCCGCACTTGCAGCCGAGGTGGTATTGGGACGTGTACCACCAAAGACCTTCGGGGAGGAAGTCGACGGGGTCGCCTTGGAGCTTGACACACAAGAATGATCATTCGGGAAGCGATGTGCAGGGCAGAATTGTTGACTACATTTCTACAGGGAAATCGGTTCAGCCTGTATGCATACAGTGAGTAGAAAGGTGCTCACATCACATCTTATGGGGGACCAGAGGACCTTATTGCACTTAGCCCGAGCACAGTGGGGTGTAGTTGACTTCTTTCCAGACTGACCAGAGGTCACAGGACAATCATCATTGAAATGTCTTTCCATCCGGATATTAGGGTCTTCTCCAGGAGGAATCGCGATCGGCGTGCTACAAAATGGGCCTATTGTGATGCATATTCGTGAGTATTGAACACGAATAGATGTCGTTAATAATGAGACTTACATGGAGGTGCTACCCTATTATGCTGGTGCTCATCATATTTGTGGCATTTATGAGCCTGTGGACGGAAGTGTTCGCCACAGAATGCTTGTGCACAGTGTTCACATTTGAAAGGCAGGAAATCAATAAGATGACAATGTTCTTCGGAGCATTGCTGGCCAACAGCTAAGAGTTCAGCATCCGGACCCTGGGCGGGTGTATGGGTTCCAGACATGATTTAAGGAAGAAGGACGGTACGAGGTAACGACTAGTTGATAGGTGAGAAAAGAGAGAAAGCTGGGCTTCAAGATGTTTATGTATTTGAGAGAGGGGGACACGCGTCCTAGGCCGCGCAAGCCTACTCGTCGTTGTAGACGGTGACAAAGTGACAATCGGAACAGCCCACAAGTCTCCAGATCATTCACCGCATTAGTCAGCACAGCCGCAGGTCAAACAGGGTCCAACCAATTTGGCTTGGCACTGACATCAACTCCTCAAAATTCAATGTTTAACGTTCAGACTACGAACAGTTTCGGCCTGGGGGACAGACAACCAACGATGGAAAAAATCGTTCAAGATTCACATTATCACCTATTAATTTTCAAAATAAATACTTCTATTGTTCGTAAACATAGCAGAGGCTGAGCGGCTGCCACTGCTGCTGCAGAGCCTAAATCAGCACTGTCCGAGGAACGAATTCTTGGGCATTGGTTGTTTCCAATCCTCATTATCGCCCCAAGTCGTAAGGTTTGCATCGGTATAGGCTCTTTCGTAACTGGCAAGAACGAATATATGTCAGATGATGAGAAGCCTTGTATTAGATGGGTGCTTACTCTTTGATATACTGCCTTGTTGGGAAGTCGTCGGGATCACAACCGATATTCAGTGCATCCGGGTCCTGATAAACACGAACCCAATCCACCTTCATGACAGTCGGGAATGTCAAGTGTTCCAGATCAACAAGACCGAAGTTAGTGGACATTCCCAAATTGATGATGATGTACTTCAAGAAGCGCGTTAAGATCCTTGTAGAAAATAGTTTTACAGGTAATGAAACATACCAAAGGTTCCTGAGGGACTGGACGACGGTCGATTTCAACCCTAGAATCTGCAGCTAGTCCACCCGAATTCAATGTCCATGCGAGTTTCCCGTCGGTGATCCAAGAAACATACTAGAAAGCAAAGTAGTCATAAGTGATACAATCTACCTAAGGATCCAGAGACTTTACCGCATCATCGAAGCCCGGCTTATATTGCATGCCATACACTGAAAAAATATTGCCGGTCAGCTCGTATGCCTCCTGATCTATATGATTCGAATCGGTCAGCGGTAATAAATATTACTTCTCAAGAGAAAGTATTTACTGGTCTCGGTCACGACAGAGGCAGCTTGCTGATAGGCTCCTCCCATGTAAGTATTGTATTCACTGATAGTCGCATTTTCTATGACCATGTTATCCGGTGTGTTGAACCATTCGTACTTGGCATTGAAGGGCTTTAAAGGATTTAATAAGAGTACAACGAGATGATCTGAGAAATGTGCGTACCGCAAGTTGGCAAGTCTGGGATACTCTTCCCTTCAGAGGTTCTCCGCTGATCTATAACATCCGAGTTAATCTAACGGCTTGTCATGAGTTGCAAAGGACATTTACGTGCCAATGCTTCGAAAATGTCAATTTCTGGGGCCGATCGACCAACGTAGGTACCATCGGCATGAACGGGACCAGGGTGTGATTCTCCCGGACAAGTGCACCGTGACAATCGCTGTCCCGGAAGGTAAGACAGAACCCCGTCCGCTCTTGGATCACCATCAACGGTTGCAGCGACCGGCTTGCCGTCTATAGTCTGATTCGCGACAGTACCTATATCACAGGAGTCATAGGTGAAGGGCCACTGTAAGACATATGATGAGCTATACCGAGTCGGAAATAGTAAGCATCTTGATCTCACCATGCCCTCGAGACTCGCACCAAATCCGGCTCTGCCTAAATTGCCCATGGTCCATATAGCGGGCCACAGGCCTAGGATGTTGTTAGTTCCCGGTAAAACAACGGCCGTCTCTACGAGGCCTCCGGTAAAGCAGAATTTGTTCCAAGTCGACATCATCCCGCCAGTATAGTTTCGCTCATGGTTGGGTGTAGCAGAAAGCGAGACTTCCAGGGATCCGTTTCTCGTTATGAGAGCCGAGGGGTCGTACCATTCTATATTGTTCGTTTGCCAATAGTGTAGGTCGACGGCTTCCCAGTATGGATCGTCTCCAGGATAGAACGTGCGTCCTTCTACGTTGAATTCATCGCTCCAGACGAGCTGCCATTCCTTTCCGGAGACATAGTCCAACTTCGTAAGAGCTTCTTGCGGAGTGTCCAGGTCAATGAGACCCCAATTACCTGACATCGAAGGAACCTAGAGAATATCAGCCCTGCTGCAGCAGTGACTATGTCGAGTAAGGTCTCACCTGACCAGTTCCATTAATTCCTCCAAGACCAAACCCTCCGTTGTTCGATTTCGATTTTTTCGTTAGGCTAGTGATTAACGGAAATCCACCGCTATTGGCAGTCATTTTTAGAAATCAGAAATGTTTTTAAAAAGTTGTAAGAACTCACAAAAGTGCTATAGCTCCCAGGAAGAGAATTAAGAGACATCCGAGGTTCATAAATCCACGGCCACTGCAAATGGAGCCTCCCCTGTCTGTCTTCTTATCCCGCTTAGGGTCCGGATTGTGCAAATAATCGTCGTCTTCCCGTACGTTCATCAAGAGAGCGGCCCCATACGTTGAAGGATCGGGAGAAATGGCATACTAGAATATAACGAGATTATTAGTCTGTGTCTCAACTTAAGCAATGAGATGACCCCTACTTTACTACTGATGGAAGGAGGTAAAGCACTCTCGCCTCTTCCCACCGACGGAGCATATTGCAGATCAGCCTACGCTGGTTAGGATCTTGCGGCGTGTGGTTGAGAATTCTGAACTCACACTGGGTGTGTTTTCAACATCTTGCCTCCAGCGGCCAGGAGAACTGCTGCCTATGACCGACGATGCCGACGGTGACAGTAAGGCAGCATGTTGACCAGACCGTCGTCGTAAGTGATTCGACATCGGCTAGGATTCAGAATAGCGGAAGTCGAGTCTTCCAATCGAGTTTTTCAACGAGTGACCAAGGTGAGAGGGTATATGTAGGAGTCCAATTGTGTGATATGCAAGACGACATAGTCTTCTTGGTGTTTTTAAAGATGCTCGATGAGATCCACAACCTGTGTAAGAATTGCTAGTCGAGAATCCCGCAGTCCGTCGGTCATTAAGCAGGGTGGGTACGAGCTACCTGAGCCGATTATTTGCCGCAGATGATGGATCTCAGAAGATGGCGTAAAGTGACACCAATAATTGAAGGGTCTGTATGGTTGCCATGCAAGAACTGGGTGTTTTATGAGTATCGCCGTTGTCTTGACTCGAGGTTTGTCCACCCGCTACAAACGGTGCTGAGGAAGTTGGCCTTTTGAAATCACTAATACCACAAGTAGGTCAGCCTGTGAGTGTGTATCATCCTCATTTTGCATTTAAGCTCTTTTCATTCCTATCAATCTCAGCGGGTGTCTGAATCAGTACGTTTCGTTGATACATCGACAACCCGTTAGATCTTGAGTATACCCACGGGGTATGAGATGGGCACATACGGTCATACGTCACCGCCTAAAACACCTAAAAGATACTGAAGCTCCACTCTTCTATGTACCTGTATATATCAGTTCAAATAAAAACTGCGCGGGGTCATTGAGAGGTTACAATACTCACATTAGATGTTTTAGAATTGCATACATCTCAGCAAGGCCTGAGTTTCGTTCAATGACCATCCGCTTTCCGAGTCGCAAGATGTGCGGACGAGTACAACTACTTTATTTCCTTAAGGCAAGCAGAAGCTTCAAGAGAATTCCAATTCGGTAAGGATTATGACCTAAAACGATTAACAAAGATTGCGATTTCGTCGCAATCACAACTTGTCAACTCATTGGTTGCCGATACCTTGCAACCTCAAAGCCGCATCAGATTTCACCGAAACGAGGTCTTCTTGAAACCTGCAAACGCCTGGTCTCCCGACCGAGGTGGGATGAGTAGCATTACCATGGTGATGATTCAAGATCTATCATATACCTGCATCAACACGGCGCACGCTGAGTGTAAGCGAAATGTCTCTCTCTTTGACAAGAGATCGGCGAACTTCAAGTTCAAGTTGTTGCTGGTACTCCGCCGGAGAGTAAAATTAGTCAGCCGCCGTCGTGGTCTGGTGGCAGTGCTTCAAGTTGCTGAAATCATCCGAGTCAGAGCTGTCAAGCTTGCGATACTAACATTGCGTGAAAGGTCAAGCTACGTTTGACAGCGTCTTGTAGATTATAACACAAAGTCAGAGCGAAGAATGTACATACTAGGATGCATCCGAGTTCATCAACTTGAATGTCGGAGTTGTGTTCCGATCTCGAATTTGTAAATATATGTAATTGTTGACAACATGTGTTGTCGCGGCCTGAACATACCGGTTAGAACGTTCAGAACTACCACCATGGCTCCCGTTGTAACTGTAACCTTCGTGTGTACAAATATTAAACACATGTAATGAGTGATGCTTGTTGACTTCCGTCATACAGATCAGGCACGGGGAATCTACAGATAATTTGGTACGTTCCCAGGTACCTCAAGCTGGTAGCAATAGTTTCATGCTGATCTAACGACTAGCGTAGTGTATGGGCTGGATGGAAAGATTCTCCGCTGTCTAACCATGGTATGTTCAATGTTAAACATTTCATCTCTCTTGGGTTGCCCTCAAACTTTCGACGATTCTTTAGGAATGAACGTAAGTCCCGCCGCCGCCGAGTTAGAAAAAGACGAGTACAACTACTTAGGTACTTATGCTAGCAAGCGAGAGCGGTTGGAGCCTCCTTGTCGAACATTAGGCCCGATACGATTTATGCCTCCCCACTGAAGCGAGCCTTCACAACCGCAGAGGCTGTTCGAGACGCACAATCCGAACCTAAACCTCCTCTCATACCCTCACCCCTCATCCGGGAACAACACTTTGGCATAGCAGAAGGACGTCCCTGGCTTCTGAATGCAAAGCCGGAACTCAGTCTTGAGGAGCATATTGCACAAGGAATCTTCCCGGTGCTGCACCATCGCGAAGAAAAGTTTCCTGAAGGTGAAAGCGTAAATGACCTAGCCCAAAGAGCGGACCAGGCTATTCGGGAACTGGTGCTACCCCACGTATGGAGTGCAGCGAGGGAAGGGAGCAAAGGAGTGCATATCGCGGTTGCCAGTCATGGATTGTGTATTAGCGAGTTGATTCAAGCGTTGTTGAGGCAGGACGCTAGCGGTGTACTACTAGAAGATAAATATCGAGGCTTGCGGAATACTGCCTGGACTCGGCTGACTGTTGACATCAAGGTTGGTGCTGGCTTTATGATCCCGAAGATCATACAGGTAGACTTATCCTTATACAGGGCTGGACCGATAATAGCGCACCCTTGGTCTTTTCGAACGACAACCCTCCCTCACTTATTGTAAAAGTGACCGATATTAACCGCTATGAGCACTTGGATAACGTTGTACGTCGCTGTCGATACATCTGTGCAATATATTGACACATTCCCAGAACGACAGCAAGAAGGTATAGCCGAGCCTCTTTGGTGAATCTACTGTGAAGTCTTCTGAAGGTCAAAGCGAGAGCAACGCTCAGGACGAAGCCGATGTAGTCATTGATTAGAAACGCAAGCGGAGGTCTGTAGTGTGTAGTCTAGATAAATAAATAGCATGGCCCTAGAAGAGGTTAGTTTTAATAGCCAAAGTAGCACGTACAGTACGTACATGTTTGTTCATGGCGAGCCATAAGGCAATAGCTTCTTCAGGATGGCAGTTTGGGTACTACTTGAGTATACTGTCTGTGACAGATTATTCTTTTGACCCGATGACTTGTTGACATTTAAATGTTTATGGTATGCATGAGCCTACATGGTTGTTAGGAGATGGTATGAGTTAATAAGGTGAGGTTGAACATACCCGCTTAAACTTTCCACTTGATAATGACCGCCACCTCTTCTTTGCTCCGCTGTGCGACTTCAACTTCGGAAAGAGCTGAACAGCAGACGTTGAAAATGACCGTGTAGTCGTCAGTAGATGGTTGAAGAAGAACATTTTGTGATGCGAGGCTCAAATGAACGAGCCAAGACACGGAAGTTGAAGATGATGTGGAGGAAAGAAAGAACTGAAACCCTTGTAGTCCCGATTTGGTGGGAACGCGTATGAAGCATCTCGATCATGCCACTCTAAACGCCTGGCGTAAGCTTGCATCTTCCTAATTCACCACCACAATGTCGACCGACCCAACCAACCCACAAGAAGATGCTGATAGAGTATGTATTTCTTTAACATGGACCTGTATGCAACATTCACACAGATGTTTGTTCAGATTCGTTCGAAACGTCTTGCAAAGTTACAAGGGTTGAGTCCACCCGTTTCATCAGGTCCTTCGTCAGCTGGGACACCGGCTACAACCACCCCCGTAAGGACACCAGCTCCCCCGAAGCCAATACATGCGCCTTCTCCTAGGAGCACACCGCCGACAGTAGTTTCCACTCCGCCACCGGCGAAGAAGAAAGCACCTTCAACTCCCGTTCATCTCGATTTACCGAAATGGGAGCATGAAATGATAAGTAACGTATTCAAGGTCACCCTAGACGTGAGTTTCAATATATGATTCGTATCCCATGTTTCCAGGTCTGATCGGTTATTAGAAAGAAGAAGCCGAGAGGAGCGGATGGGAGAGTGTATGGTTGAAGTCTCTCGCTTCTGAACTGGATTCGGAAATATCAGGTTCGTATGACAATAATATATATCGTGGAGCATTCTAACATCTTTCATGAAGGTAGTACTAAGCTTCTTTCAGAGGACTTGATCGACAGCCTTCTTATTGCAAGACTGGAGCTGAACCCTCAGACCATGTCAGATGATCTTGAATTTCTCCCGGTACTTGCCTCGTTGCCTGCGGAACAAACAGTCTTTGAATATCTTGTCGGGTGCTGGCGACGGTTGAATGGAGTTAGGTCTTCGCTTTTGAAGAGAAATTACCTTCCCGTACAAGTCGAAAAGGCTACTGCCAAATTAGACAAAGTTCGGGATTTAATCATAAGCTACGCTGGATTCACACTACAAGATCCCGGGATGTTTCCCCAACCACCAGGGTTTGTACTACGCCTCTGGGTTCTTTTCAACTACTCACATAGATTATAGGAAACCGATTGGTGCACCTGAATTAGTAGCGCCCCTGGTTTCTTTGTCATCCCTCTCTGCACCCCTTCTTTCTGGCTCTACAACTATCTCGGTCCTCTCTCCAACGGAAGTTGAACCTTTTCTCCAGGATCTGGCTCGACGTTTCGAGCAGGATAATGAACTTGACGGTGTTCTTGGTGATGTCGTATATAGTCTTTGTCACCATCCCTCGCTTTTCCGCCCAGAGGGACTTGCTGGATCAGATTCAACTTGGCGCGGCATAATTAGCGGCCTAGAAGCCCTCGTTGGAATCAAATCCATAGCTGTCATGATTACTCGATTACCCAGCTGGAACCCGGCAGGAACTGCAGCAAATAACTTCGAAATTGTTAGCTTGTTTGGACCCCTCTTGAGATTGGGTATATTCAGTAGAGAATGGGTAGGTGACACGTCCTTTACTTGCCAATCTTTGATAACATCATCTTTATTAGCCACAAATTTCGGCCACCTATTTCACCAAGCCTAGTGAACGTCGAGGGCAAGACATGGAATCCGCGATCGCCAGTCTTCGGGGGACATTGAAGACTCTTCAGGTAGGTCATCTAAAACTAGCTGCCTCTACACGCATCTCTCAACCCTTGCATAAATCAGTCATCTCTCTTCCAAATATTCAACTCACTTGTCCGAGCATCCGCTGAATCTCGCGAAGGTGTTCTCCAGTTTTTCGCTCGGGTCATCGCCCTGAACGACAGGAGAGCTGGAATGCAAGTTGACCCCAACACCGTTTCGTCGGATACGTTCATGACGAATTTGCAAGCAATCCTCTTCCGCTTTTGTGAACCGTTCATGGACGCCAACTATACTAAGGTACAGTATATTTGGTCCGTATAGTTTGAATATCGCCTAATCATCTTCCAGATTGACCGAATCGAGCGACTCTATTTCGCTTTCTCCAATCGTATCGACTTGAAAGACGAAACCCGAGTAAATGCGACTACTAAGGAGGCGGAAGAGTGGGTTCAACAACTCGGTGGTAAAGGCGGTATGTATGAGTACCATCCATTTCTGGGATAACATTATTGAATCATTCTCTCCAGCCGCGGCTCAGAATTTTATCTCAGATATCTTCTATCTCACACTTGCTATGAACCATCGCGGATATATGAAAACAATATCCAACTACGAGGATCTGCAGAAGGAGTCTTCGGAGCTCCATCGTCACGTGGAAATGCTCGAGGGTGACGGCTCGTGGCGAGGGGTAAGCAATATGGAATACCAGACGATGAGTAATTGACTAAATGTTTTCGCATGTGGTTTTCAGACCCCTCTTCAAGCACGCATGGAACACGCACTGAACACTGCCAAAGTATGTATAACTCCCAGACCCAGAAGTTGTATGCTAACGAATCATTTGCAGGCTGAGCAGGACAAGATTGAGGGGATGCAATTGGCATATAAGACTCAGTTGGCTGACCCCGAACTTGTATTCCGGTCTGTCAGCTTCGTCAACTTTGTTTCAACTTGGATTATCCGTTTCGTTGACCCAAAACGCACACATCCCAATCCTCTGGTCGAGTACGTACATTCTTCTTTAGACAATGACATAAGTGTCGGAAGGCGATGATATTGACATTCAAGCCTATTTAGGTTACCTCTTCCCAATGATGTGCCACTGGAATTCCGAATGCAACCCGAATTCTTGTTGGAAGATGTCATTGACTATCATGTTTTCCTCATGCGGTAGGTTTATGACGCTTTCATTTTCCTATACATTCACTGACTTGTGCGTGTCATCTAGCGAGACGCCCCAGAGTTTGGAACTCTCTGGAAAGAACGAAATGCTCGTGTGGAGTCTCACCTTCCTGACCTCAACGTGGTACATCAAGAATCCATTCTTGAAGAACAAGATGATTGAGGCCCTGAGTTGGGGAGTCATGTCTTATGATGGCCGACGAAGTCTTCTGAGTTCATTGGTGAACACTCACCCCCTGGCACTCAAGCATCTGGTCTCTGCTCTTGTACACTTCTACATTGGTTCGTGGGTCCTTTAGTCTATGATTTTGATCTGTCTAACATGGAACAGAGGTGGAACAAACGGGAGCTAGTTCACAGTTCTATGATAAATTCAGTACGTTTACATGTCTATTTCACTAAATTCAAATCACTCATCACTTTCGCAGATGCTCGGTCGGTTATATTTGCTATAATTTACTTAGGAATTGTTGGCTTACTGATAGATTCTTAGTCGGAGTATCTCCCTCATCTTCCGCGCCATCTGGCTCAATCCTGATCACAGAGAGGCACTCAAACGGCAAGCCAGGTATGAACCCTTCCGAGCTTATGCATCAAACCTCCGTTTATGCTCAACCTCATAAATAGTGACCACATGGACAAGTTTGTTCGATTTGTCAATCTTATGATCAACGACATGACCTACCTCATGGACGAGTCTCTAAATGAAATGGCCAAGATTCGTGAAATCCAAAAGGAGATGGAAAATGCCGAAGAGTTCGCGAGGCAACCAGCCCAATATCGTAGGGAGCGTGAAAGTGCTCTCCGAGGATTGGAACGACAAGCCGGGACTTATGTCCAACTTGGCAACTCAACCTTAGCACTCTTGAAGGAGTTTACAGCAGAAACCAAGAAGCCGTTCATGGTTCCTGAAATCGTGGATCGATTGGCTGCTATGCTGGACTATAACCTCGATGCACTGGCTGGTCCTCGATGCCAGGATTTGATCGTCAAGAATCCCGAGAAATACAAGTTCAACCCTAGGGGGTTACTCAGCGACATCATTGACGTCTTCCTAAACCTTAGTGACCAAGGCGAATTTGCACGCGCTGTTGCTGGTGATGGAAGGAGTTACCGAAAGGAATTGTTTGAACGGGCTGCTGCGATTGCCAGGAAACGAGGATTGAAGAGTGAAGACGAGATTGAGAAGATTCGGTTGTTCGTCGTGAAGGTAGAGGAGACCAAGGCGACGTTGGAGGCTGAGGACGATGTTGGCGAAGTGCCCGATGAATTCCTTGGTGCGTTCGACTCACATCGGCATTCCTCTAACATTTCTAACACTTGCTACTTAGATCCTCTCATGTACACGATCATGCGTGATCCTGTTACATTGCCTTCTTCCCGAGCGGTTATAGACCGCTCGACGATCAAGTCCCATCTTTTGTCGGATACTACTGACCCTTTCAATCGTGTACCACTCAAACTAGAGGATGTTGTTCCTAGTAAGCTGGCTCCGCCCCGTCTCAAAGCTTCTTCGAATCTGACTGACTTCTACTAGATCTCGAGCTCAAGGCCCGTATCGACGCTTTCCTATTAGAAAGACGCAACAAGAACACTGCATTTGATCAGCCACCAGAAGACATAGTGAACATGGACATTGTAACGGAATAGAATAGCTCTGGAACTCAAGTTGTAGCATAGCACTGTACCTATCGCACCTTCCCTTGGTTTGTAACACTGACACTCTCGATAAATTATGTGCACGAGAAAAAACAATGCGTGTTTTGGGTATTGATATGCAGGGGTGATGAGTGTTTCGCTATGGTACATGATAATGCTAAGGAGAACAACCAAGAAATATGAATATGCTACAGAGATGGGGATGGATCGATGCTAATGTTGAAGTTTAATGCGACCAGAAAGCTCTAAAGATCTTCGACGATCGGAAGACTGGCAAATGGTTGTCTTGGAGTGTTATACATCTCCAACCGCGCTTTCGCTGCCGAAGACAGGATTGCGGACCCTCCTGAACGACGCGCTTGACGTTCACTCGTTGGGCTCACCGAGGCGATGGAGTCGTCACTCGGAGGGTCACTGAAATCGTACTCATCTCGCAGTCGACGAATTGAGGGGGAGATGAGTCGATGTGGTGTCACTTGACCAATCCAGGTATCGTCATCTGAGTGTTGAGGTGCGACGAAGTATTTAGAAGGTGTTGCGAGCATGAGCGAGTCGTCTAAAAATCAAGAACTTATGTTTAGCATCTTTGAATCCCCAACACGATTTGAATAACTTACCACTACCAATCATATCGTCCAACTGATACCGTGAATGTTTCAAAGGCGATGGCGAATCACTTTCGCCCCTCGAGGAGTCCAGTAACGAACGCTTTCGTTTCTCGAGACCTGAACCTCTTCCGATCCACTTTCGTCATGGACCTTGTCCTCCGGAGCTGCGCTGATTTCCGCATAGGAGGACCAATCTTAGGTTCAGGCAGACTAGCCGTCCGTCTCCGAACTGCTCTATAAGTGGACACTTCAACCGCGTCCATGTATTCGCCTTTCCGTTTCGTCCCTGTCGACTTCTTAGTTGGAGTAGTCATCGCTCGATTACTGGCGGCTGTCCCAAAGAACGAGAACGCCGGAATAGGAGTGAGGCCAGTGACAGGTCCATTCAATCGAGGAACTTCCTTCGCAGGGGGTGTGAGGGCGGAGAGCGGTAAGGAGTTGGATACAGGGCCTAATGGTACTTCGGGATTGTGGCGAGAGCAGGGCTGCTTCCGCATGTTCTCTTTTGCCTCTTAATAACCCTCTGTGTGTCCTCTAGATCAGCCCGGGATCGTTTCTTGCTAGGAGTAACGAATGCAGGGCCTTGAGGACTACTCATGATCCTATCCATAACCGATGCAATGACAGGGAGCGGCGAACGGTTCTCCTTGTCCGATAAGTCGCGTAACATCCTGAGTTCACTTCGAGGCGTTTCTTGGGTGTAACAGGTAATCGTTTAGGTGAAGACGAAGGTGACATGGAAGGTGCCAACATAGATGGGAACTCGACAGCAGCGGGCGATTTTCGTCGTTTGCCTGGGGTAGTGAAGAGGTACGGCGAACGTTCCAAAGCAGAATCCTCCTGGAGATGAACCTCGAACGCAGGTTGAAGCAACTCAATCTCAGGAGAGAGAGATCGGGCATGATCATCCACAGCAGTGAGGTGTTCCTCCACCTCTGACGATTCAAGTTCGGAATCATCATCACCAGGTTTATCGATAGCTCTGAGGCAGACTTTGATCTCCTTCGACCAGCCCTTTTCAGGTTCGTCCATCTCGGCATAAGTCGCCTGCCAGAACTCCGCAAACGCTGAAATAGAATCTGGGAGATTGGCCTTGGGTCCGATAAATGCTGAATGAAGGATTGGTGCGAGGATATCGAGCATAGGAAGGGATGTTTGGAGCGTTTGGGCTGATACGAGAATGGTCTGGTACAGGATTCCAAGCTACAAAGTAAACCAACTCTTGGTTAGAACCTTCTCCATGCAAAATCAAAAAAGAAGTAGGATCTTACCTCGGGTACATAATCTTCCTCAACAGCCTTACATTCATCTGCGATCCATACCGAGACACCTTGCCAAATATTCCGGAAGAGTGTCTCTGCTGAATCCTCGCAAGAAGAGATAAGGTTGGTCAACGTGCGGAGGAGCCAGATGGACTTGACAACTTCACGAGCTGAAGGAGGGTACGTTCGGAGCAAGACATCGTTAACGAGGTCGAGGAGTTCTGTTGGTAGTTGACAAGTATCGTCGAGACGGGTCAGGAGGATATCTGCTGCTCGGACAATAGAAGCGGGGGACGAGACTTCTGCGTGCATGCGAGAGGCAATTCTGTTTAAAACAGTCGCAACGTCAACACCGCAGTCGAGAGCCTGGTTGACTGGTGAGGCCGAGAGTTTCCTCCCACTCTCTCACTTGAGAGGTTGACATCTCCCATGCGCACGATGATCTACAAATTACGCAAGTCAGAATCGTGCGTAACAACCACGAAGAGGAGACTTACCTGAAAGGCACACTGAGAAGCATGACCCCCATCTCCCACTGATTATCTCCAAACTGCCATCTCTTAATAAACTCCATCCAAGTAATCCCCTTAACCTGCGGTGACCACTCCCAAGTACGTTCCTTCTTCGTCTGTAACGGTTTCCCATCCCAGAAGATATCCATCTCACTAGGATCACGAGCAAGACAAAACCTCGCACAGAACGAAGCCCAACACTCTCTCGTCTCATCCACAGCATCAAGATGTCCGACGACGTCTTCTTCGTTCTGGATGAACCAAGTCAGAAGTGGGAGGGCCCATGTCTTGCATTGCTCCTTGCTGAAAACCTCCGATACGATGACCCATAGTTCTTGAGTAAGTTTCAATTTGAGGAGACGTTGGAGATGGGGAGGGGCGGGCATTCTGTATCGTTTCTTGGGGGCACTCGGTGAGAGTAGAAGATCTGCATCAGGGTCGTCCATCTTGAATACGATTCGGTCTTTGTCGATGAAGAGGCTGAAGATCTCTGCAGCAACTCGCTTAGCAAACGATTTCCGTTGCTCTTGAGTACCATGTTCTTTGAGGTAATCGTACTTGCGCTTCAGATAGGTATGCCAAATATCCCGAATCTCGCTCTATTGATTGATTGTCGTCAGTAACAGTGCAAAGAATCATTTGAATGAGAACTTACTGGTAACTGCTGATCCACGGCGTATGTTTTGTGGTTCACAACACACTCCCTCAACAAAAAGAAGTAATATTGCATCACATCGTCATCTAGCAGTTCTTCAGTCGTGAAGTTCCTCGAATCTTCTTGATCTACAAGACGCGCCAGGATGGGTCGCACGACTGTAGGCAGTGACTTGAAGTCCACCAGCAACAATTCTGTATTTGGCTCGAACAAGGCCTGAGGGAGAGTCTTGGCAATGTTCCATTCTGTATTGTCAACTGGGCTCGTGTCGCTCGCGAGCTGAGCGAGAACATCAACTGCTTCAGAGTAAGCGTTACCACCCTTCCTAAGCATGTTCTTCAAAAGCCCAAATGCCAAGTGAACAGCCACAATTCCGCCTTCAACGTGTGTGGGCACTGGAGTCGTGTTGAGCAGCGAGCAGACCATGCTGGAGCCAGATCCCAAGTCGAGCACGGTAGTTGCAGCAGTGAACAAATTGAGCATCCTCGAGAGTTCCTTCTCGTAGAATTTTTCGTCAACGAGAGCCGGCTCCGACTCGTCTTCAGACTCAGATTCCAGGAGAGGTACAGGGATATTTTGACACCAGGCCCAGAAGACACATCGCCAGGCAACACAGGCAAGACCTTTCACGGAACTCTTCGTTTGATTCAACGCTAAAGTGAAAAGCGCGGAGAAAATATTCCGCAGCTCCTCGACCATAAACACCCTCGTCCTCAGAAGGACAACGAGATGCGACATGACACATAACGCCCACACGGGACCATGCGCTGGTGACTTGGGCTCATTCTGTTTGAGTGTAGCACGGAGAGTACGGATGATATACGCGTCTTCACGTGGGTTCGCTCGTTTCGAAGGAGAGAGTTGGGAGGGGGATGCTATGCCTTTCCCCTTGACAGGAGAGGAGATAGGGACGGGGGCAAGGAAATTGACAACATGGTCTGCTAGATCTTCATGACATGGAGAGGATGGAAGATATGCTGAGCCGAGGGCAAGACCACCGAGTGCGTGACACGCTTGAGAACGTAAGACCATCCCTCCTCCAACCAGGTGGGGGAATATAGATGGAAGGAGATGAGTGAATGCAGGGACGAAAGTCGACGGGTAGAGCGTTGACAGTTCATGAACAGCCTAAATGAGTCTATTAGTGTGATGATATTGTATGATATTGACAATGAATTACCCTTAAACCGTCGCTGACGGAACCCTTCTTGCCTTCCTTGCCAAGTTCTCCATCAAGTCCACGACGAATGGCATAAGCAATTCGCGACGCAGCTGGTGCAAGAACCTCTTCAGGAAGTCTTTGGGTTTGTAATAGCCAAATAGCCAACGCGTTTGTTTTACGCGCGTTTGGTGTGGGCAGTTGAGGCGCCAGTGGTATTGCGAGAAGGGCGGTGAGTATGGAACGTAGTTCAGCATCTGAGCAATACGTTAGCTTATATACTCTCAGCAAGCAATGAACTCCTTACTAGAGAATAAACTGCACACTGCGGGCAGCGTGAATATGATACCGAGCAGTTTGATTACGGAATGGCACGTCGTGCACAGATCTCTAGCGTACTTTACCTGCTCCGCCGACATTCCTCGCTTCTTGCGAGGACTGTCTTTGGGCGAGGGGAGCATCGGAACTTCGCGTACCATCTCGACGTCGGATGTGTCATTGATAATAGGGCGTTCCACAGGGTCCTCCAGAGCCCGGCCGAGATCCCGTTCCAACGCAGAGACAAACGCTTCGCGGTTCTTTCGAAGGGGTTGGAATAGTGGCCATGAAGCATCACCATCTGTTGAATCGGATACGCTTGATCTGATACGTGCTGCGAGGATGGAGTACGCCTCAATAAGATCGCGTAGGGACGCATTGGGCGCAAGGATACGTGAAACTGGACCATCGAGGTAGTTGAGGTCTACGAGAGGATCCGAAGGTTCGGGAGTGACTTCACGTTCCTCCTCTTCTACAAAGGGAATCGCGAGGTTGAAAGAGGACGTTGCCTTGAGAATGGACTTTGAAGGCCGTCTCTTCAGGCTACTGGCTGGTACGGCAAAGTCGGTGGTGGCAGAGTTTTCGAATAGACGGTATTCGTTCTTCTCTGCCCATACAACGCGTGGTGTTGAAGGTCCAGGTTCGCTGAACTCGGGTACTCTGTTCTCCTTTTCCTTTCTATGAGACGTTCCGGGAGGGGTAGGTAGACTTCCCTCTGACATGATGGTAGTGTCCATTTTAAATAATGAGGAATTATCGCGTGCCAAAGAGAAGTAAAGAGGGAGCAGATGAGTAAATAGGAGTGAGGCAGAGGAAAGAGAGGGCAAAGCTGCCTGGTGTGACCCAGTACCGCTCTGTCACTCACTGGTACACAGATCTATTTGCTCCTGTTTGCAGGTCGCGTACTAATAACTTGTTTGGCTCTGTTGACGCGTTTGCATGATCGCGTCTCAGAATATTCCCAAATATGGAAATTTAGCTTTAATGGTCCTCACGCTGCTATTCTCAGAATCTCAGGCTTGGATCCCGTTGCTAGCTCGGACACCATTGACGTGATGCAGAAACATGTCGATACCAGGAATATGAAATGCTCGTTTGGGGACCAATGTCCTGCCTTCTCTTAGGAATAAAGGCCGAGCACGCCGCTACGTCAGCGTGCCCGAACACACCAACATCCCCCTCCCTCTCACCTCTACCACTCGAACCGTAGAAGTTACATCATGAAGATTGCTGTAGTGGGGTCTGGTGTTGCAGGACTCTCAGCTACTTGGGTTTGTTTAAACTTGATTTTGTCTGTCGAAACCGGCTTAACGATTGTGCCAGCTCCTGAACGAACACAGTGACCACGAAGTTCATTTATTTGAAGCATCCAATCGTCCAGGAGGACATGCCAACACAGTCACCTACACACCACAAAATGGCAAACCTGTGGATGTTGACACGTATGTTGTATCTTCCGTACTTCTTTTGCCTAACTGAGCCCGTCAAAAGCGGATTTGTAGGTATTCTTTTCCAGGATAAAGCGAAAATCTAATTTGCGTCACAGATTGTTTTCAACCCGAGCACATACCCCAACTTTATCAACTTCTTGAATCGTTATCCCTCTCTTCGGTCTGCCATACTACCCACCGAAATGACGTTTGCTGTCTCTAGGGATCGTGGGGCATTCGAATGGGCCGGTAATAATCTATTCACGGTATTCGCTCAACCCTCCAGGTTGTTGGACCCAAACATGTGGAGATTGATATACGACGTCCTACGATTTAACACTTGTGCTAGACGAGTAGCTATGGAGTACTCGAAAGTCAACGAGGACGTTTCGATTGGGGACTATCTGAACCGAGAAGGTTACTCGGACGCATTTCGCGATAACTACTTGATCGTGAGGAATTTGATACGACATGATATGCACAGCTCATTGAATAGTTGTAGCCTTTGACTGCTGCTGTCTGGAGTACTCCACCTGATAAATGTGCTCTCGACTTTCCTGCGCGCACTCTTGTAGGTTTGAATTCTTCATACAAAAACTACTCTTATTGACGTGCCACAGATTCAGTTCATGAGTAACCATCATCTCCTTCAAATAACTGGTAAACCATCCTGGCTTACACTAAAGGGTGGGAGGTATGTCGTCATCAATCACTAAAGTTGCAATTCACTCAACTTATATTTTTCTCTTGTAGTCGTGTTTACGTGGATCAGATAATCTACAATCTTCCCAAATCCCAACTTCATCTGTCGACGCCCGTAGTATCTGTATCCACCGATCCTCAGACCAATTCTAGCAGAAGTCCGATGACACTTAAGACGGCAGATGGCAAAACGGAAACTTTCGATCACATCATTCTCGCATGTCATTCAGACACGGCTTTGAAACTACTACGTGCGGGTGATAGCGGAACGACTGTAGATGAAGAGCAAATCCTCGGGGCGTTCAAATGGAATCGCAATGAAGCTGTCTTGCATTCAGATATCGAGGTGGGCTTTACCCGTACACGAGCACATGGAGATGTTGATGTTGATTGTGCTGTAGCTCATGCCTAAACGTCGTCTGGCTTGGTCATGTTGGAACTATCTGACAAGCTCGGCTACTACTCGTGATGGAAAGACGAAGGCGAATGTTGATCAGGTTGCCTTGTACGTATACACCCTACAGACTTCTCCGTCCTTTTGAACTAATTATTTCTTTATTATACAGAACGTGTAAGCTCAAGTCTTCTGCTCTAAGTAAAATCATTGCCTAAATAAAAACTTCGTTCCAGATTGGATGAACGAGCTGCAACACATCTCTGAAAAGGACCACGGTCCCGTTCTTGTCACTCTGAACCCTCCATTCGAGCCCAAAACCGACCTCGTCGCCGGCAGATACAAATATGAACATCCTGTATTAGATAGTGCGGTACGTGATGCCTTTTGTTCTTCATTTTTCTTCCACCATTTCTCATTCACATGCGGATATCAGGCTATATCTGCGCAAAAGAAGATGAAGACTATCCAACATGTTCGCGGCATTTCATTCGCAGGTGCTTGGTTGAAGTATGGTTTCCATGAAGATGGGTTCACATCTGGTCTTCATGCTGCTGTTGGGATCGTTCAGGGTGATTCCAACCTTGCCGGTATGTTCTGGGTGTGCCGTACTGTCCGTTTGCTAAGACATCTTTCCACACTTTACAGGCACTATCAGACCCCCGTTTGAGATCTCTCCAGCTGATCGTGAACCCGAAGTTCCCCACGTTGCGACTCTGTTCGATCTTCTTGAAGGAACCGGATTGCGAGTCTGTCTTGCGTATTCCTTGTCTTTCTGTCTCTCCGTCGTCAGATGGGCTTTTTGCACGTTTCTTGGTCTTGATCTCTCGCATGTAGACAGACCTTAGAATGGACGTCATGATTTGTATGATAGATTGGCAATGATATCACATCCTTGTTCAATATATCGTGTATATCCAAATTCGAACTCCACGAGTGATTGGAAAATAAGGTATGTATTCTATTGAGCGTCCGAAGCATCCTATTAACACATGCTAGATTTGAATCCCGAGGAATCTCTGCTGCGCTCCGTGTCCTCCCTGATGAGACGAATATAGAACCAGTTCATCGTCTATGAGTGAGCTACTATGATGCATTCCCTCACCAAATGACGTACGTCGTCTATACTCCCACCGGAACGCCGCTGGCTTGGGAATCCCTGAAGTCATCTTGATTCTTGACCCACCTCCTCTAGTTTGGATGCCGTAACTTGAAGCTGACCCGTATCTTCCCATTCTTCATTGAGCATTCCGACCTTGACGGAGACTCAACCGTAAGTCCCAGTGGTGACCCACCGAATTCCGAACGATGTTGCTATCTTTGGATGGAAGACCAACATTGACCGTGTATCTGCTGCTGAATCAACTCACTTGGTCGTTTCAAGTTCTCTGACAGATACTGGGAACCGTTTGTTTCTGGAGAAGCATGGGCAAATGATTATGCAGTGGGTCACAAATGACTCCGTTGGCTTCAAGACTATAAAAAGCGATACCTCAGTGGTCCACATTACACGTCCTGGAACCTTAGTTGTACGTATACTCTCTTCCAACCCTCTTCTCACTCTCCTAGCCGCTATCCACCATGAAGGTCCTCGTAATTGGGTTGGTAACAAAACAACGACTCTCCAGTTGAATTTTATACTGACCTTGCCACTCGTAGTGCAACTGGCTTCATTGGCTTTCCTGTTTCCCAAGCATTGGCTCGTGCTGGTCACATCGTATATGGGCTAGCTCGTACTGATGAGAAGGCAAGAAAGCTAGCTTCGGAAGAGAGTAAGTCAATGGTTCTTTCCTCTACCCTATATGCATATTCACCCTGATTTATTTTTGTAGTTATACCAATCATTGGCAATGCATTGGACCCCACTTCTTGGCTGTCAATCGTCGCACAACTGGACACGGTGATCGAGGCAGTTGCGACCCCTGATCTCAGAGGCATCGGAGCGTCGTTACTGGCAGCCGTCTCTGAAGCTGCTGAGAAATACCGGCCTGCAGGTGCTCCCAAACTGTACGTCTATGTCTTCCAATGCCAGATATTGTTTCGATCCAAACTAATAAATTCAATTTATAGAAATTACATCTATACCGGAGGTACATGGGTTCATGGCGAAAACCGTACCGACTTCGTTACCGACACAACACCAATCATTTCCCCCGCTGACCTTGTAACCTGGAGACCGGCACACGAACAAGCTGTTATCACCAACCCGATTCTCAACGGCATAGTCATTCGACCAGCTCTTCTCTACGGGCGTTCAGCGTCGATACTCTCGACCCTATACCGGAATGCATACAACGGGAAGGTTTCGTGGTATGGCACGCCTGGTGGACGATATGCTGTAGTCCATGCAGATGATCTTGCTTCCTTGTATGTCCTCGTAGCTGAAGGAGCTACTATCGCTGCTGGGAAGATCTTCGATGCCGCGAATAATACAACGGAGAGCGTAGATGAACTCTTGTCAAAATTGGTCACTATCAGTGGTGCAAAGGGTCCTTATGAGTATACTTCTCCTAGTAACTGTACGTCTGGTCTATTCTATTCACTGACGTGCTGAACTAATTATTGCTGTATCATCAGTATATGAAAAAGCGATAACAACAACCTCCCTCATTCGACCTTATCTCGCTCGAGCTCTCTTTGGATGGGAGCCACGGAAAGCTGGGCTGGTGGATAACTTGGAGGTATATTACAACGCATGGAAAGCTAGCGAGGGTCTCTGAGCAGTTGGAAATTGACACATACATATGCTCGTTAGGAAGAATATATTCAATTTTTTGCTTGGAAATATTCCTCAGCTGCATTTTCTTGCTTCCATGTTGTCGAGATATTTATTGGGCTATCTAATGATTTACTTTCAGCTTCCCAGCAGGATTTAAGAGGACAGGTATTAGAAGATACTTCTGGCGTCTATAAAGATTCTGAACGGGCCAACTGTGGTCAGCTGTACTATACATGCCATCACTCACTTCACATTCATTTGAAGATCAAACGATATGATCGCGACCTTCTTCAAACCTTCATGTTACCATACACACAGGATCCTGTTTCTCGCTGGTACTTTCTAACTACCTGGGCCTGTAAAAGTCGACGGCGGGTGCGTTGGGGGTGAGTGGGTGTGTCACGCATGGTGACGGGGGACAATAGTGAAGGACGGCAGTTAGCGGTCACGCTCGAGGAGAGAATATAGAATTGTGGCCAATGGACTCACGTACGCAAACAACTTCTATACCTCAACTACATCCACAACATCATCGTACGTATGTTTCCTTCTTATGTTTGTGTTTCTCCAAGCCCTTTTTATGCCCGAATGCAGCCTTTAAACCTTCAGAGCATTCGGACTTGTACCATTTGCGAATCCAGACATGCCAATGTACAGTAAATGCGAGGACAGAGAGATCGACGGACTTCAGAAATTCTGGTCCGCCGTGTTCGCCGCTACGCCATTGGCAGATGATGTTGAAGAGAAGGATGTAATGCTCGTTTGCACACCCGAATCAAGGTTCTACCTTGGGTGGGAGATGGAGAAATGGGCCTTTTGGGACGTCTTAACCCAAAACGAATGGCTGGAAATCTTCGAGCACCTCGAGAACTACAATGAGCCTGTCACGCAGGACAGTTCCGCAGGTGTCCATATCTTCGTACTGCAGTCACGATCCTCTCGCGAGGATCGGGAGATATGGGAGAACATTGCACAACATGTCGTCGACGACTCTTCCTCTGAGAAGTACGGTCGCAAAACCGTTATAAAGATATTGAAGGAAGCGTCTCGCTATAAAAGCCATTCAATCGTTACGCTTGATGCCAACGAGAGAGAACGACTTAACAAACTACTCAATGATCCTAACCAAGGGCCATCGAGTAGGTTACTTTGTTACGGGTGTTTGTCTTGTGGGCCCATTACCATTACTATTCTTTTCTTTAGAGCGTTCGAAGGCCTTTTGGAAATGGAAATGATTCTCAAGGAATCCTTGATGCCGTTTGGGGGATGGGGCCTTCATATCCTGTCCCTAACGTACGTGTTACGACTTGCAGTACCAATCTTGATTGTTCATCTGGTCATGGACCACCATTACAGATTCCTCAACATCCCCTTTCCCCCCATCGCGCATCACACACACCACCCACTGCACGACAGCTCTCGTCGCGCAATGTACACCCCTCGTCGAGCTCGTCCGCTAACGGCCCACACAGCCACCCGGGGTGTCGGTGTGCTTCCCAGCATTGTATCGCTAGCCAATGACCGTGTAGTATCTAGAATGTACTCTACTGATTCATTTATGCAATCGTAGATACCCCCAAACACGTCCGAGTCTTGTGCCACTACCTGAGCTATGGGCGCTTGCACGTCGCGCGTATAGGTCACGTGACCTACTCTGAGCCAGAGGGACTTGGGAGGAAAAGTCCCCTTGATGTCTGCGACCTCGCCCAGAGGGCAAAGAAGTATTAGTTACAGGCTTACTGAGACTATTTCAGATAGGATGAGTGATCATGAGAGTATTGAACAACATTTGTGTCCTAGGGAACTGTTTTATTGTTTGTTTTGATTTCGACCCTTCTCGTAAGAATTCTAGTCATTCGACCTGTTAGAAATAGCAAAAGCCCACTGAGATTAGCCCAAGATGACTCTGAGTACCCATAGAGCCCTTCCTTCCTTTGTTTCTGATCAATATATGCTATATTCCAAGGTTTTGTAGAATGATGATGGTGGCCGTAGTTCGAGGTTTGGCGGCCTCTTGGCGTTGTAATCCACGCACCTGGACTAATCCATACACCCAGAGTCACTTAGCAGTATTTAAATGCATAAGTGCTTTTCGTGAGGGGTGTAATTAACCATTTGAGTTAAGGTAGCGGTATGATGAGGAGACGGACATCCCCAATGATATCCATAATTCCTATGTGAGAACGAATTAAGTGGTCAGATACCAGTCTGAGGTTCGAGAAAGTTTCGCCACAGTTATAATTCTCGAGCTGTGTTCCAGAGGTTAGAAAAGTCGGGTGGGATACATTATAACAAGATGTAAGTTCTCCTGCCCTAGTCGGAGCGCGTGATCAGTGAAGTCGAAGAAGTTGAGGTAAGTCGTTCCTCTTCCCGCAAACTATTATGCCTAGACATCAGCAGAGATGTAAAGGGATCCATACGTGCTTTGGACCGTCTTTAAGCCTCGACGGCGAAGATATTGTTGTCATCGAAGGTGCTGGTCAGCCGCAAAGAATGACCATGCAGTTGCCACTGGTAGCTCGTGCTGGGCTCTTTCACGTTTTGACAGTCGCCAGAAGAGACAGTGGCACATACTAGAAGATACAAGTCCATCTCATGTTCACGAGGCCTGGGAATCGTATACATCAGTGTGGACATACCTCCGAGAATAGTATCCCTCGCGAGTTGCAGGTCAAGTGTGAGATGGTGAAAATCCCAGTATCCGTACTCGAATACGTGTCGCGACTTTGAGTGGCAGAAGGTGGTGATATGTGTATGCAGTAGATAATGTCATGAATGACAACTCGACACCGTTAGTGGATGACACCTAGCAAATTCACGACAGGTAGTAGAAGGCATACGAGTTAGAGACGTTGAGGAGGGAGAGAACAGGTGGGGAGGAGGCGCAAGAGGTAGCAGGGGAAGGGGGGGAAGCTTTTAAGGTGATGCCTAAAATGAGTCTGAACCGGAGACAATAGAAGAGCGGAGCCTAGAACGTCAAATGGACGAGTCAATTGTCGCGGCATCCATATGTGGCAACAGCCTGCTTCCGGAACCGCTCCCATTGTCTCATAGGCGTTTGCCACATGAGGCCAAATGTGGTGCCAACGATTATCCTAAAAGCGTATGTATTAGCGTAAAAAAGGTACGTACTCAGCGGTTCCGCCAGGAAAAACAGCAAGTAGTTGGTGGGGTCTAATTCATTAGTGGTGAAGTATACATGCTCAAAGTGGATAAACATGATCACAATATGAGAGTACAATATTTCGCTAACGGTGCAGACTCACTGCGGCCAACCGCCAGAATGCATAGGCTGGCTTGGGACCGCTTGAGACCCACGAACGTCGACTCGGAGGAGTCATGCCGAGTCGATACCTACTATGATTTCTGATATCATAGGGAGTCAAGTTGGATGATTGAAACAGTGCGACAATCGACTCATCCAGAAGCCGTGTTCAATCTCTAGTTCATCGAGTAGACCCTGTTCATCATCATCAATCACGAACGAGAGTGACCGCTAGCCTATATGTACATGTCAAGCCTATTTCTACGGACATAAGATCAACGACATGAAGAGCTAACACTTTTTAGGACTTACCTACATGCGGTCCCCTTCTTTGTGGATCTCGAGGTGAAGGTTGAAGAGAACGATACCCAGGCCATGAGGCAAAGGGTGCGACTTTCAAGCAACTCGAACTTCGTCATAGTGATGTGTCAGAGTAAGCCTTAGTCATATTTTCGTTATTTACATGTGTTTATTTGACATGATCGCGACCCTTGATAGTTTCACGCTCAATGATATCGACAACAGGTACTGGCTATGAATCTCTTAACAAATATGTTTTGCGACGAATCACAAAGCTTGTTGAGGCCAATCCCGATGGTGACATGGAAGGGGCTTTGCAAGAGTTGTACACCAAGTATTCCAGAAAGCGTCCTAATGTAACAGACGATCATCGAGTCAAGAGAGCCCATGCACGTATTGGTAAGTGCTTCTTCGGATATGTCAACTTTGTCCCTAAAGGCGCGCCACAGAAACACGTCGCACCGTGCCCGAGTCTGTCCCATCGGGCCCTCGCAACCATGACTCAACACCCCTATCATTTCACCCACAACGCCCATTCGAGAATGGCTATGTTACAATTGGATCCCCCGTATCCCCGCGAGTTCTGGAACTACTTCAGCTTGAAGAGGAACATTCATCCTCCGAGCTCAGTGAAGCTGTTCTATACCTGTTCGCTACTCAGAAGCCATTAGCCGTGAACATTACTGCCGCTGTTGTTCCTCTGGGTGACGACATCGTTATCAAGACAGGATATCATGTCAGTTTGGACGAACTCCATATGCTACAGTTTCTCCACACACATGAGCCAACTATCTCAGCACCAAGAGTCCACGGGCATATCACTATCGGACCCGTGTCGTGTTTGTTCATGACCCGCCTTCCTGGTAACACTCTCAAATCTATTTGGCCGACGATGACAGTATCGCAAAAGCTCGCAGTTCAATCGTCTCTCAATGACATGTTTATCACACTGCGGAGTGTACCATGGACTGATACCTGCCGAGCGGATATGTCAAATACTGGATTCTTGGGTTCGTTGTCCCCTCATCCAGTTTGTAAAGACATGCGCCGGACATTACGCGAGAGCAAGTCTCCCATTCGGAATGAAGCAGACTTCAATGAGTTCATTGGCACCGACGAACAGTCGATGAAACACACTTCTCCTCGGTATCGGTCTTGGGTATTGTCGATGCTACGCTCCGACCATCGCATAGTCCTCACACACGGCGACTTTCACCCAAACAATGTCATTGTTGACGTTCGCGTTGAAGATGGTCACGAGAAGATCACCGTTGGTATTATTGATTGGGAAACAGGAGGATTCTATCCGGAGTATTGGGAGTATGTAAAAGCCATGAATCTGAGGACGGTGAAGGATGATAGTGACTGGTGGGATTTCCTTCCACGTAGTATAGTGGACTATGAGCAGGAGATCGCCATTGACCGTCTTCTTGAGAGAAGTGTCTTATACGGGGTGTGATCGAACGTGCCTTCCTATGTACCATATAGGCGGTAGATATCACGCACATACCTATATCATCAATTTGTTGGCTCTATCAAAGATGCTCGAGTTCTACACGAATTCTAAGTACATATTCAAGTATCTGAGATAAAAGCCATTCTTGCAGAAACTTTGTCTACAGTCTATGCTACATCATCGAAGAGACGAGGTCAAGCTCCAACTTTCACCGCATGTCTCTGCACAAAGTCCAACAACAATCTATTCGTTTCCTCCGCTCGTTCAAAGCATGGTGTATGACCACAGCCTTTCAGGACATGCAACTCTAATCTCGCGTAGTACTTCTGGGCCATAGGAATGATCTTGTCAACGACCACATGCCGATCCGAATCCCCTTGAATGAGAAGGACTGGTACATTCTGGATTTCTTTCTCCCATCGTTGACTGCTTTGCTCCCTAGTAATGAGATGCGTCCTAACCGTGGCGGATTGGATCACATATCCCCCGATCCATTTCATCTTGGTTTCGAAAGACATCGCTTCTGGATTGCGGACGCATGATTCGATGAACTCCACAGCGGCTTCACCCTGTATGTCTGCAGAAGATGACAAGAAACGGGGTACATTGTTCTTCAGAAAATCGCCCATATATTCGGTATGCAGGGATCGAGTTATAGCTGGTCCTCCGGGTAGTATTATGCCACCTAAAATCCCTGCGCCGTATGCTTCTATGACGTCAACGGGAACGAAACCTAAATGAGCAAATGTAAGAGACTGTTGTATAATACACAATGGATGTATATACTTACTACCCATGCTCCTATACGGATCAAATGATGGTCAATAATTCGGTCGGTCACTTGTAGTAAGCGTAAAGTACATACCAACCACAAATGAACGGTTTCTTCAATTGAAAGGCATTGTAAACAGCCATAAAGTCTTCCGCAAAACGAAGTGAAGCATACGAATCGAAGTCCAATGGGTGGCCACTTCTTCCATGACCTCTCATTTCATAACGAATCATATAGATATTATCGAGAAGGTTGCTGTCGGAAAATTGATTGTCGAACACCAGAGCCGTACACGCCACGCCGTGGATGAAGACGACAGGCGGATTTGCTGGATCTCCAGCGGCCTCTGCCCATATTTTAGTCCCATCCTTTGAGATGAGTAGTTGGCCGTTGTCCGAGGGAAATATGCTGGCCATCGAGCAATGGGTGCGAGATGCAATGAGTAGATTGGGGCTACTGTACAATTTATACTACACGAGAGGGATCCAATTGAAGTGAACCATCTGCCGTCTGAAACAGGTGGAGAAGGTTTGTGTGAGATGGAAACACAGAATAAATCAAGACAGTTACCGGCTCACCGGATACTCAATCCTGTATATGATCTGAATGTCTCTGAACGAATTCAAGCATAAGCCTATTGGTCTCCTCGGCACGCTCAAAACACGGCGCATGACCACAGCCCTTCAGGATATGTAGTTCCAGCTTTAGGAAATACTTCCGAGCAATAGGAATCATTTTATCGGTAACGGAGTGGTTGTCGACCTCCCCTTGAATTATTTGGACAGGAACGTTCTGGATCTCCTTCTCCCATCGCTCAGTCTTCTGAGTTCGACTGATAACGTTTCTCCGTACTAATGGAGACTGCATCGCATATCCGCCAACCCATTTCATCTTTGTTTCGAACGGTAAGGATTTGGGATCTGCTACGCAGGATTCTGCGAAATCGATTGCTGCTTGAGATTGGATCTCAGCGGAGGACTGTTGAAAACGTGGAAGGTTTTCTTTCATATAATCATGAATATAGTCGTGATGAAGAGACCGGGTGATCATGGGTCCACCAGGAAGTAAGACACCGCTGATCAAATTTGCACCATAAGCCTCGACGACGTCCACAGGAACCAGGGCTGCGGTACAACAGCAGTTAGTGGTTGGGCTAGAAAAACGTTGAAAATTTTATCTACCGCCCATGCTCCTATTGGGTTGAGACAATCAACAAGACATGTTTGGATCGTATAATGAGAATTAGATGCGTACCACCCGCAAACGAAAGGCCTCTTTAACCCAAAAACTGATAAGACGATCATAAAGTCTTCCGCGAATTTGATTGAAGCATAGGATTCAAAGTCTTGCGGGTGGTCGCTCCTTCCATGTCCTCGCATTTCATACCGGACCATATATAAATTATTGAGAAGGTTGGGATCAGAGAATTGGCTGTCGAAGGCTAGAGCTGTGCACGATAGACCATGAATGAACACGACTGCTGGCTTCGTTGGGTTCCCTGCGACGTCAGCCCATATTTTGGTCCCGTCTCTGGAGACAAGATATTGGCCGCCGCTGGGAGGTATTATTGCGGTCATTGGTATTTGAAAGTGGATGATAAAGTGGGCTTTCCTGTAATCGGGTTCTTATACGAAATGTGTCGTGAGAACCATCAACTGTGATAGCTTCAGGTGATCAGACTCGTACTAAATGGAAGGGGTGTTAACGTTGATAGTTCGTCCAAAGTGACGTGCGTGCGTCAGATCCCGCGGAGAAAGCCCCGACTTATATATGAGGATATGGGATACGCTCTCGGAACCTATTCGTGTCATGGGATAACACCACAGATAATGACAGACTTACCCAACGGGTCAACGAGCCACGGTTGTGCGATACACCTCTCGTGGGATTTGGCCTAAGGGCAGGTACGCTTTTCTTCTTTTGAAGGATAAGTTCTCTGAGAGTTAGCCGGAATCGTGTGGACGAGTGGTTCAGTTCAATATTAGCAATTACACGCTTCTGTGAGCTATCTTTAGATAAACTCTGGTCTCTAATCTCCGGAGTATTTGATCGTCTGTACCTCTGGTATCTCATGTAGTGACGCTTTGAAACCTTTGCTATGAGCATTGTAGAGACGATCCCTGTTACTGGTGATGTGATAGTAGACGTATTTCCCTTCGACATGGCCTATCGTGTTACGAACGTTAGCGATTTTATTGGGGCTATCATTGCTCCAAGCTCTACAGTGGACTATTAAGATGTGAGTTAGACTATTGGGAAGTTTGAAGTTTATATGACGGAAATACTGATAAAGAGTGTGGATTCTGAGCCTAATAAACGTGATTAGGCCATTTCGGTAGCAGTTTTTTCATCTTCACTCTTTTGTTCTTCTGGTGACGGTTTATGAGGTCCACCAACAACTCCAACACCACGTAGGAATATCACGCCCAATATACTCGCTTTGTTACGAATCGAGGGTGATGAATATCTTTGAGCCGGGTTACTAGACTGGATACTCACCGAGAACACCAAAACCCATGACAGTCCATTGCGCAGCTCGATAAGCCTTCAGCTGAGCATCGGGAGGGGCGTTAGACCCATGGGAGTCAATGACGACACCCAGTTTGAGAGACTGTTCCGCCCTGACACGATCAAAGACGATAGTGGTTATCGCTAGTCCGAATGAAGTACCCAACTGCATCTTGATGAGTATAAATAGCGATTCGAAATTCGGATGAACTCACTTGGGCCATGGTCTGGAATAGGCCACCAGCCAAACTTTGCTCGTGTGGGAGAGCGAGCTTCGCAATATAGATACTTCCTGCCGCAAAGACGAAATCCGCTCCGACTACAGCTATAATAGCTGCTGGGAATCCGAATGCCCAATAAACAGCATCTGGATTGATAACTGCATAAAGAAGGCCAGCAAGTCCTGTACAGAGACATCCGACAGCTGCGATGACATTAGTAACAGAACTTCGACGCACGACATGACCACTTACAAATGAGGACAATACCATATATCTTGCCGACTAGTAGTCCAATAAAGATGTTGCAAATGATTCCGGCGGGGATCATCGGGATCATGCGGACCATAGTAAGGATTGGGTTGTATCCTTTGTATGATTCATAGTAAAGCTAGAAATGAAACGTCAATTATGACATCCGGTAACGATACCGAGGGTTGCCTACAATAGCCCATAGAATCCAGCTCTGGAAGGCACACATGAGGAAAAATACGATGCATTGCATTGCAGCAAATCTTCCCTTTCCGCGACGCCATAGAGAAAGCTTCATAAGTGGCGGAGGAGTCCATCTGGAGTAGGTTGCCTGAACGCTTGGAAGTTCTAGATACCATTGCCAAGCGAGGAATGCAGCTGTCAGAATCACGCCCACAACTAGAAGCGCGATGATATCTGTAGAATTCATCTTATTATCACATTCATCTTATGCTCTACTGAAGACTTACATGGGGTTGACCATTTCTTCGGAGCAATCTCACCATCGCTGAGTACGAAAATCACAAGAGTGAGGCCCGCAGTGACGAGGAACGTTCCTAGCCAGTCGATACGCTTGTCTTGTTCGGCAGAGATATGATCAGGATCGATAAAGAGTAAAGCACCAATCATGCACAGTACGGTGAGACCAGAAACGAGAAAATAGACTGAACGCCAGGTGGGTCTGGGTATAACGGATGATGTAAACGGGGATAACAGTATCGAAATGACTGTGTGCACTCACGCAGACAGCTGGGTCAGAAGGCCGCCGATAGCGAAACCCACTCCGCCTCCGAGAGGTTGACCAGCAGAGAACGTAGCGAAAGCAAGAGACCGTGCATGTCCTGGAGGAAATGTATGTGCAAGAATACCGAGCTACCAGCCAAACCATTAAGAAGTCTGCGTAAGAGTTGAATAGAAAGAAGCCTCACAGATGCGGGTATTGTAGCAGCTGCACCGAGACCCTGAAAGCCACGTAGGACACCGAGAGTTACGAGATCTATTCACAGGAAAAATATAGTGGATTTGTATTATCGGGCTCAGTGTGGTGTCAGAACGTAATTTCACAAGTACAGTACGTACCGTTCGCGAATCCACATCCAAGTGCGAACACGCCTTGAAGTACACATCCGACAAGAAAGACATTACGGCGGCCATAGAGGTCGGCGACGCGACCGAATGGGATCAGTAGACAGCCCTAATCATATCAAGGGTATGGTTAGAGATTCAAAATGTCCTTATGTTTTTTCAGCTAAGAACGTAACTCACAGAGCTCAATGCATATGCTGAAGTTACCCATTGCAACTGATCTTCCGGAATATTGAGGTCTCTTCCTGTGACCGGGAGTGCTATTAATGAAGAAGATAGAGTCGCCGACTAAGATATCTCATGAAGCAAGGTAAGGATGGGAAGACTTAGAAAAGTGACATACCACAATGATGAGCGACAGTGTGCAAATTGCTGTCAGCACAACGCCTTTGATCACATTCGGAGATTCGATCGGGTCCTCTTCTCGGGGCACAGCAGAGGGCGCTTTCTCCAACTGAGATTCCGGCTTTTGCTGAACCTCGAGGGCTTCGTCCATAGCCGAAGAAGAGAGCAGGAGGGAGGGAAACTAAGGAAGGAACGAGGACTGTTCCTTAGTACAGTAACGGAAGAGATCAGGTCATATATACGACGGATGAACCTTGTATGCATCGGGTCCGAAGGGTCGTGCTCGATCTTACAAAGTCCATTCTAGCTCACGCCGGGGGCCATCTGACGAAATATCTTGGAGTAAATATTCAGCAGTCGTGGTCTGATTAGCTGTGGGCTACTATAGACTGCTATGGGTTATAGATTGCTAAGACAGATTCCACTTCAATTCATAGCGCTCTCGAGCAGAGGAAAATGAACTATCACTTGCCAAGTTTATTATATGCACATGCATTCTGATTCTAGATTACCTCCTGGAATGAGTACTTTTCCCCTCATTTTGCCCGAGTCGCGACGTCACTCTACCAATATGGGTATCACATATGCAAAAGGCGGGATCGACCCACCCACTATTCCGTCTCCTGGCCGCTCCGAAAGAAGGCAGATGCTTTGCCTCAGGCTTTTGGTATAGTGTGTTGAGAGCTTATTCTGACCTTGCTCACCCAAACCCGAACTCCTTAGGTGATCTACCACTGTCAGGCTCCGTCATCATTTCCTCATTGTGGCCATTCGTGAACCTTCATTTCGATGGATCTCCCGCTCACCGGAAAGACTGCTATTGTCACAGGTTCTTCCAGAGGAATTGGGGCTTCTATCGCCCAAAGACTCGCTGCGGATGGCGCAAATGTCGTCATTAACTATCATGGTAATGACGCTCCTGCATGTGTTGTTACCAATACGATAAACAACCGGGAAGGTGGTAAAGCGGTAATGATCAAGGCGGACGTAGCCACGATTGCGGGCGGAAGGATGCTGTTGGAGAAGTCGATAGCGAAGCTTGGCGTTCCGGATATTCTCGTATTGAACGCGGGAGTACTGGGACATAGACCGTTGGCACAGGTAGACGAGGAGTATTATGACCAACATTTCAATACCAATGTGAAAGGTCCCCTCTTTCTTGTTCAAGCTGCCAGTCAAGTAATGAAAGAAGGTATGCAGTCTTAACGATTAGCTCTGGCGTATATATACTCAATTGAATTCATCCAGGAAGTAGAGTTGTCTTCGTGTCTACGACCTTGACGAAGGCTACGACTATCTTGCCCATGGGTCTCCTCTTTACCGCATCGAAGGGCGCCGTAGAGCACCTCGTGCGTGTACTTGGGAGGGATCTTGGCGAACGGGGGATTACCGTGAATGCTATCGCCCCAGGACCAGTTGATACACCATTGTTCCGTGACGGCAAACCGCCACATATGGTGCAGTGGGTCGCTCAACTTCATCCACAGAAGAGAATTCCGATGCCGGACGAGATCAGTCCCATAGTGGCCTTCCTCGCGAAGGAGGAGTCCAAATGGATTAACGGGCAGACGATCCATGTCAATGGTGTAAGTAGATATCACCTGAAACAAATGCACGAGGCTCAAACATTTGATCACAACAGGGTTTTGCAGTATAGAGCTCTCGACGTCGGCAGGCCGCACTTCGATACTTGTTTACAGATACCAAAAGTCCTATGTTCCATACCAGTCTCAACATGTCCCATCTCATTCTTCTCCCACGCATATGTTCTTTTATTACTTCGCATAACATAATTTATTGCAATCCATGGAAAGATGTACAACTCCTGGTAAGGAACGACACACTACGTCATTAACGACTTCTGTAAGAGATAGTGCGAGCTCCAGCTGGAGGCTTTGTCAAACTGCTCTCTCTGGGGCTTGCGGTAGACTCCTGCGAGAAAAAGAAAGTTCGGCAGGGGGACAATAGTGCAAGTCCTGAATGAGTTGAAGAAAAGAAAACTGCTCAGATGCGAGATTTTATATCGCTCACTTCGGCAATTGCCGTACTGTAAACAGATCTAAACAACCCTACACGTGTTGCCACCGCACTCCGTTCAAGTTTGTATCCGTGACCAGTCTCAAATTTGGGCTACCTTTCAAATTGGAGGAGGAAGATCGGAGGAGGCAATTGAATTCGTGAAACATTTAGTTGTGCTGGATTCCAAGTAGGTCCACGATGCTTAAACAGTATACAAAGCTTACCGGGCTATGGGTACATTGCGGATATATACATACTAGTAGTGGAACAGCAATCTGGCTGTACAGTGCCATATTACCGAACACACACGTTATGATGTCAACATAGAAGAGAGACGAAGGTGCAGTCAGTTGTATCTTCAAAATGATCTAGTATAATGAGATTCCAAGGTGGGTTATCGATACATGCCGGATCTCTATGTATACAGTGGCGATGCGAAGTCTACTCATCAAACATTGAACCCCTATCAACGCGAGACAGTTAGTACCAGGTGCATTCAATAAAAAGCAACCAAACGAAGACTTACGCCGTTCACGAACATCTTTTCACCATTGATCCACCCAGCCTCGTCCCTCGCAAGGAATGCGACAATAGGTGCGACTTCGTCGGGACTAGCTATCCTCTTCTGTGGGTGCATATTCGCGAAAAATTGAATCTGCTGTTCCGTTTTCCCCTCCCGGAACAGGTCGGTATCTACTGGTCCTGGACAAATAGCATTCACTGTAACGCCTTTGGCGCCAAGATCCTTTGCAAGGACTCGGACGAGATGTTCGACAGCACCTTTTGCGGAGATGTAGAGAAGGTAGTTTGGTGGAGGGGCGGAGTTTTTGGTGAGGGAAGTAGAGAAGAACATAACGCGGCCACCTACAGATAGTAAGTAAATATGTGTCCTTCAGTGAGAAAAACGACGCATATACCTGGTTTAAGGTGGGGGAGAGCCGCCTGTGTTACAAATAACGGAACCTTAACGTTCGTGTCGAAGTGCTTGTCGAAATCCTCGTCCGTTATGTTCGCGAGTATATTGGTCTTCATCAACCCCGCGTTGAACACTAGGATATCCAACTTCCCAAACACCTTCAAAGTTTCGTCGAGTAGGTGTTTTCCTCCAGCTACTGTCGAAACATCAGCCTGGACAGCGATTGCTTTGCCAGTCCCTTGGGCGTTGATGGATGACGCGAGCTCTTCAGCTACGGCAGAACTTGAGAGGTAGTTAATCACGACACTGGCACCGTCTGATGCAAATCGTTTCACGATGGATGCACCAATACCTTTGGCGGCACCAGTAACGAGAGCGACTTTTCCAGCGAGAGGTAGTGACATGGTGAAGACAAAGTTGAAGCTGACGGGTGAGCGCTTTTGATGAAGAGTCAAGGGAGGAGTGTAGGATGAGTGGCAAGAGGAAAAGTGACGTCAGGGCTATATACGAGTGTCAGTGAGTGGAGGCTGCCGTCACGAAAGTTAGATTGAGCGTAGAACGCGTACCAACTCGGATATCCTATCAGGTTGAATCTGTCGGGATTAAGATGTGGGTCCTGACTGAACTCTACCGTAACGCTGCACGCTGAGGGACTGAATCCACCTTTTCATTTGTCCGAAGATGGTTTTCTAATTATAGCACAGGTGAATGGGGAACAAGTCGTACAGCATGCTCGTTTGATCAAGGTGGGTGCGGCGGCTGAGAACAACGCTCTCTGAAGGGACTCGAGGTGACGAGTCAAGGTGGGTATCGGAGTTCGCAGAAGGGAGCCACTTTGACCAATCCTAAAAGGCGAAAACGTTGGAGAAACCTTGTGGGTCATCTGAGAAGCGGGGAACATCGGTGGAGGATTTATGCTCCCGGGTCGTGGAAGGAAGGGATATAGAGTGGTTAACACGAGGAGCTCGGAAACGAGAGTCTATCATTCACGGATGAACTGGTGGGTCAGCGAATGGGCCGCCGTGGTGACCTTGTAACACCGAGATGGAAAATGGTACAGCGCGAAAACATATCGCATTATTCGATGACAGGAGCCTGAGCACGCCGATATGATAATCGATACTGTACATGATGAAAAAATGCTGCCAGTGTTAAATAGACGCCTGATTCTTCCCATAGTATATAACGGTATCAGCTCAAGTTGCCCGCAAGGTCGAAACTCGGGACCCGTCCCATAAACGTAGGATGTGTCTCTAGATACACATAACTCCCCCCATACGATTTCTAGTCTCTTGTGATTGTCAGTTTTCTACTTTACGACTCAAACACGGAGCGTATGGAATCTCAACCCGACACGCAAATTGGACGTAAAGAAATGGATCACCATGTTGAGTGGCGTAGATACTATAGATTACCAGGCCATAAGTACGAATTGCGGACATGTTATTTTTTGTGCCAAGAACTGCGTCCGTCGATCAACCCGCTTTGACCGACGTGGCGGACAAACATACCTTTTTTACAAACTAATTTCCATAAACGGCGTAGTGAGGCCTTAATTGGGACAATTATGCCAGAACAGTCAGAGACATGCCTGTTGGTTCATCGATGGGGACAAGAACTACCACGGTACACGGGATGGTGCGCATGTACATGCCGCTCTGTTGTGTATCCTTGTGAAAACTTGACAATACATAGTACGATAGGGATGACGTCATGGGATACAATCCTAGAGGCTAACAATAAATACACCAATTTGACTGTAAAACTCACCATAACTTTGTCTGAAGACCTATGCTTTCTCAGAGATGATCTATGCTGGCGGCTGTTACTGCAACGAGGTCAGATACGAACTCAACTTGGACTCGCCGGACGAAGCACGCACATCATTATGTCATTGCAGGAACTGCAAAGTATGTTGTTTCATTTATATTTCTTCTAGTCCCATCTTGGAAGGTACCACAAAGCACTAGTAGCAGAAAACACGTTCATTCTAACATTGATCAAGATCGTACCTAACTGTTCCGATCTCTTGCAGAGGTTCTTCGGTTCCGCATTTGGACTGACTGCCAAAGCTCCGAAGGACAAGGTCAGGATAGCCAGAAGGCTGTACAAAGCAGCATGTGAGCGATAATGGTGGGAGGAAGCTATTTCGCGAGTTTTGTGGGACATGCGGGTCAGGGATTCTCGAATACGGGGTGAGATAGGTTTCAAGTTGCAAACGACCGGTGACCGGCGGACGTTAGTCGCCTGAAGAAAAACGTTGACATTACGGAATAGGAGCAAGCTGCCTCGAAGTCGCGATACATCGCCGTGGGCACGTTAGACGACCCTGGCGCGCTTCCACCTAACGGAGAGTTCTTTTGCAAGTATAGGGAGGCGTGGATGCCAGAGGTTCCTGGTAAGTTTGTGTTTGCGAGTCGGTTTGGGGATAGTGTAGAATATAAGCTTATGGTTGTGATTTCCTGTGAATTCCCGTAGGCGTGTTTCACAAGGAAGAAATTCAGAACTGACATGCTTTCAACGCATGTCAGGATAGATTGCCTGCGGCGTACCTTGTGTTACATTTATCGAAACACATACATATTGAGATAACGGCATTCCTCTTGATGACGGGTGTAATCAGAGATTGCAGAGGAACACCTGCTCCGACAGAGTGTATGGTATACTTCACTCATTTGCAAAACAACAGGTCCCTTGGTCTAAACTGTAGATAGCCTCTGATGCGCCGGGGGTGAAGCGGCACCAGTGGCGTCCTGTGATCCCTGAGGCCTTGATTTTACTGGGTAGCATTCGAGGTGGATGCGCATGGATGAGGAGAATTTGCAACTTGTATATTCGGTAGAAGAGCGTGACAACTTCTAACCGCCAGCCTTGTCTGGCAGATTGCACATGTCAGCTTGTAAGACCTGATACTAAGTTATGTCTTGATCATGTGGCGTACCATTTTGCAAACATGGTTGGTAAGTAGAAGCGTTCTACATAGCAACAGCACTGCCGAATGGGAATGAGGATCGTTGAGTATGAGTTACGGGGATAAACGAAGGAAGGTACTTACATTAGGTCCATGTCAGTTTTCTTGTCATACCCACCAATCACAGAGGCCATTCGAGCAACGTTCATTCGGTGGTCCCAATGTACCGTCCGGATGTAGAATAACCGCATCGTGTCAGATAGTCGAGACTTTGAAGCCGGGCTATTAAAGCGAATAAACCATATAAAGGTAGCAAAATGCGTGTTCTAGGCATGTCATAGGACGATGATTATACAGTACTAGGATTCCTGACAGCTATGCGACAAGCAGCCAGTTACGCGTTTCACTGGGCAGACGGAGCGCCGTCCAGGATCCGTATATGTGGAAAAAATGTAGGATTTTGAAGTAATTGTTGGTAGCCTCGTGTAGAGAGGTGATCACACGACTAGTTTGTAGTGATTTCGAGAATCATTCGCGAATTGTAAGCACCCACGGTAGCTTGGAGTAGGTATCAAAGAAGCGTCAGATGTGGTAGGTCCGGTGGTGCATCTTTGCATCTAGCTATAGAGAGAAGCTTCGGAGTCATTCGGACTATCGAGGGAACGATAATTATGGTCTATAGCTCGATGAAAAGACATCTCTGAGCTTGTTTGGTGAGGGCATTCGAGAGGTCTGAGTCCGAGTCATTGCAGTAACTTGGCAGTAGTTGCCGAAGGCTGTCCACCCCGTTAGCCGCGGCAAGAAGGAAGAACCAATGGAAGATCTGAGATGGCTTACATAAGCATCACGTGTGTATTTTGAGGATTTCGGAGTGGCCAGAGAAAGAAGGAGGACGAACACCCTTGACTTCGGACCACTTCCTCGCATATATTCCCCATCGTTTGTCGTCCTCGCATCCAGCCAAAACACTACGGCTCACATCCCGTTTACCCAATATATGTATTCTTTCCACTAAACAGTCCAAGTTCCTGAGCTTCCGCACGCCGAGACCAACTCTCGAAGAGCAATCTAAGCCAAGCCTTGGGGCTCTCGGCATCTACATAAAGCCCTATCGGCACTCTTTCTCTTCCTCTGCGACGCTCTTCACGACCACACGCGACGTTCACGACTAACGACCCAACTTCTTGTTTTGTCCATTCTTTCTCTGTACCCTAGGTTGTCCATATATCATAGGACGGCATCGCAGTCATGAGATTCCATCCAGTGAGTTTCTTGGACATTCAGAAATAGACATTATTACTTACAACGACAAAACCTTTGTAGTTCGAGGTTTCTATACCTCATATTATCTATGCCGCCTTGGGCGGTTTCGTCGTTATTGTGAGTTATCCCTCGATCGCCGCATAAGACCAAATATTGATAGCCCGGTAGTTCGGAATGTTTTCCCTGTTCATTCGAGAAAGGGTGAGTACCCAAAAATAACCCCAGTCCTCCTTGCATACTGACCTTCCCGCAGCTCTACATTGGTGAAGCATGTTGGGCGTTCCTCTTTGGCGTGGTTATAGGTGAGGGATTTTCGCCACTTGTCACATCTAATCAGCTTAACGATTGTAGGTCCATATGGTGCTAATATATTCGATCCTCGCTCATGGGGAAACGGTGATGATGCTACCGTCAATACCATCACTCTCGAATTCACTCGTGTTGTCCTCGCCATCGGTGTCTTCGCTATTGGGGTCGAGCTTCCAAAGGCATACATGAAACGGCACTGGAAAAGTCTATTTTTCCTCCTATTTCCAGTCATGACATGGGTGCGTTTGTCCCTATAGCATGGTCTCTCTCGCAAATAACAGATAGCTAACAAGATTTGTTACATTAGGGCTGGTTCGTATCTGCCGCCCTCATATATGCGCTTATCCCAGGGCTGAACTTCCTCTCATCACTGGCAGTAGCGGCTTGTCTAACACCGACTGACCCCATTTTAGCCGCAGCTGTCGTCGGTGGAAAGTACGCCGACAAACACGTCCCTGCGCATCTTCGGCATTTGCTTGCTGCGGAGAGCGGATGCAACGACGGTGCTGCCTACCCTTTCCTGTTCATCGCCCTCTACCTCATCATCGATAGGAACACCGGCAATGCCATATCTGACTGGTTCTTGCTTCTTTGGCTTTGTAAGTCATTCCAGCGGACATAGAACCTTGTTCATTCTTCCATTACTTACTTCACACTCAATAGACCAGGTCATTCTCGGCATTGTCATGGGAGCAATCATTGGGATTGGCTTCCGCCACCTAATGAAATTCTGTGAGCGCAAGGACCTCATCGACAGGCAGTCCTACGTCGCGCAATACGTTTCCCTCGCCATGCTTACCATTGGCAGCTGTTCATTGCTCGGCACAGACGATCTCCTCGCTGCATTCTCGTGCGGAACTGCGTTTGCGTGGGACGGTTTCTTCAACAGGCAGACCGAGGAGGCTGTGTTCAGTTCCGTTATCGATTTGCTTTTCAACATCGCTGCATTTGTCTTCGTGGGTGCTTGGATGCCTTTCAATCAATTCTCTGATCCTACCTTGTCCTTGAGCGTATGGAGGTTGATTGTGATTGCTATCCTGGTGCTGATTTTGAGAAGGTTGCCCGCAATGATTGCACTGTACAAGTGGATACCTGATGTGAAGACTTTCCGAGAGGCAGTTTTCAGCGGACATTTTGGTCCCATGGGTGTCGGTATGTCTTTTCTCTAAATATAATTTCAACGTAATTTGAAACTTACACGACCGTGTGTTTAGGTGCCATCTTTATCTCCACTCTTGCAGCGGAGCAACTGGCTCATCCTCACGACCCACCCGAAAATCAGGAAGAGCTTCTCGCGGCTACCATCCAGCCCATCGTAGCGTTCATGGTTCTCTGTTCAATCACCATCCATGGTCTTTCCATACCTTTCTTCTCCCTCGGTCGCCGAGTACATTCTGTATCTCGAACTTGGTCTCGACATGATACATTCGGTCGACATCCTTCCATGCCAGGTCTACCCGAATGGGCAAATCAAACCCAACATGTCGAGCGTGGCCAAGATATTGTTGTCAACCGCGATATTGATATCGAACAAGGCAAACTCGCTCTGGACGAGAAGAACGCAGCTAGGAGCAGGAGGGAGAGTTTGACTGCTCATGGAAGTAGCTCAAGTGATGCCGAAAAGGAAGGCGATTTCTCTACTACGCCATCTCCAAGTAGTGACGACAAGGAAGAGAGAGCCCCGGGGAGTCAAGGGGAACATAGAGGGAATGCAAGGGATATCCGAGAGCAGAACTTGCCCGATGGTGATGAGAAGGTAGCTGTGTGGAGGGAAGGCCCAGATAAGATCATCGAGAGACGTAATGGACCCGGTGAAGAGGTAAGCATGTTGTGTGTAATCGATGCTTGAACGATATTAATTGAGTATCCTCAGGTTGAGGTTGAAGTCCTCAAGAATGTCTATGCACATGGAGACACACACCGAAATACCTTCAGTGTCTCTGAAGGGGCAATGCATGACGCGAAGGAAGAAATAAAGAAGAAACTTTCACGTTCTCCTGAGGAAATACACCCTGTGGAGGGCGGGCTTGTGCACGCCATTGAAGAAATTGGGCGGAAAGTCTCTGACGCTGAGAGCAAAGTCAAACAAGCTGTTGGCTCTGGTGATTCTCCTCGCCAGTCTCGTCCTGGGACGGCTGGGACAATGGAAAACTCAGCCTCAGATCATAGCCCAGAAGAGGAAGAAGGGTGGATGTCCGATCAAGAGGTTGAGACGGCTTCGACCACTAGCAAGAAATCGAAATCCAAGTCCCCGAAATCCAAACCTCCCAAACTGAATGTATCTAGACCTTTGGGATCCCCTTCCGGTAGTCGACGACGACAATCATTCCGTCGAGGTGTACTCGCGAACATTCGTTCTCATGGAGGAAGAAGCGCTAGTGACGGTCAGATTATCGTTCACCCTCCAGAGGATGACGACGCGGAAGATCACCGAGGACGTCGATCTACTCCTCGACACGAAGCTCGTCCCACCACCCCCAATTCGCCAACTCTCGCTACCCCTTCAAGTCCCAGATCCATTAGACACCGTCGTATTGATTCTCTTAGGTCCCTCCGACCCGAGTCTCGAGAACTCTCTCCTTCACGATCAATCCGATGGGCTGATGAACAAGACATTCCGACGGTCTGAGGTCAGGGACGATGACTCCCAAGATATTGTCCACATCCTCGCCAGGTACACCTCTTCCAGGTAGCGAAGCACCTTCTGATAACGAAGAGATCCTCATGCCACCACCAAAGGCTGATGATTCGCCAACGAGTGCAACTCAAGTCAGATTCGATCTCCCTCCTATCAAAGACCGATAGCATGCTTAGAAGTGTTCATGCGAACTCGATGAATGAATGTAGATGCCTCATCACAAAGTAGACGTTTTTGGATTGGATTGACACGGTACGAAAACTGTGAAAGTCATGGACTATCGGTATATTTTTAGAGTTCGTGTTTTGCATCTGCCTTTTCATTTTTTCATTTGTCTATGCTACTTTCCCCCCTCGTCGCTGTATCATCCGCGCTCTCGGATCGTCCCTATCTCCATCGCTAACGTTTCCGTCTCTAGTTTTCATTTTCTCGATTCTTTCCTCCGTTATTACTCTTGCTCGTCACGTTCGCATATTTTGCATTAGTCCATGACATTCACGATCATCACTACACCGAATTCGAGGTGGTATATATTGTATTGTTAACGCACATCTGTGTCATTCTACACTAACGTTTGCAATAAAATGATCATCGAACCTAGGAATTGGTCGCGACAGAGACAACGTGCCTTAAGGAATTTGATCATTCCCAATAGCGAAGGTCTAGGGTTCAATTCTAATACGATATAAGTAAGAGTCCAATGATCAGAAGGGTATGTTATATATGAGTAGATGCACAGTGAGAGTTTTGATGCTATATAAAATGTTGGGTAAGACAGGGGGGCGGGGGAATTAATCATGTTGGTGAGGCTATGTATCAGGTAAATGTATTTCATATCAAGGCAAGAACACCGTGCTGCACTCGCTCTAATGTCGTCGGTCCCAGTATAAGCGCAAACGTCCGAAAATTTCAATTCGAACATCATTGTTCTACATCATACTAATCATTCACTCATCGCCCGACTGACCAAGACGATTAGAGAAGCCGTAAATGTATCATGACTAGCCGCAGAAGATGATGTTCAACCCGACCTATAACCCAGCAGTCGTTAGTTCATTTCAGACAAAAACAAAAACAGCTCACATCATCCGCCTGGCAGAGAACTTGGGCATGTAAGTCATTTGGATCATGGATCGCCGTCGGGCAGTTCGGGTCATTGCCTATAAATGTGATGGGGTCGAGTATTCGTCAGGAGGAAAAAGATTGCATACAATCCGCGCCCTGGCCATCACATCCGTTAAAATATCTGGTAGAAATTGGATCAAAAGACTCATCAAAAAGCAGTAGTTCAATACTCACTTGAAACCAGTAGCAACAGAGAACCTGTGACTAAAGTAGAAAATAAATATTTATGTAGGAGGGGAGAGCAGCTTGTTGGACACCATACGGGGGAACGAGCGAGATATCAGTGATTGAGCCAAACGATTCAGGGGCAGGTGGATTTTGAAGAGTAGTCTCAATAAGAGCACAGTCTTCGCCACAACTGTCTAAATGTCATATCCTCCTCAGATTTTTAGTTACCCCTTACGATCAAGGAAAACATACCGGTTTGCAAGAAAGCAATAGCAATGAGTGGACCATCACTAGTGAAGTCTCCTCCTGTGGACAAAACGTTTCCTCGTGAATCTATCAAAGTGGGCTGATTGGGGAACGAGGTTAATGAACTCCATAGCAGTAGAGATAATGATGAGAAATATTACTGTTCCATTGTCACAATTGTTGGTGAACGTGACAGTGTGCGACTCGGCAGTAACACCTTGAACGACGGTCATGACAGTGAGGAGGGAAGCAAGGATGACCGTGTAGGGAGCAATCATTTTGTCTGGAAGTATGCGAGTCCAATTGGGACAGTATTTGCGAGTCCCAATAGATTGTTGATGTTAAATACAAGGTATCCCTTGTGTAGACATTTTATATCACGAAGAGAGCAGAGTTTCCAATACCTACCTTAGTTTGTTTCAAAACTTAGGGATTAGACCCCTATGTATTTTGCAAAACGGAGAACCCTCATATGCATCGGCAGCCTTATATTCTCACTGATATGTGTTACTAGCAGCATAGCCAAATATTTGGATGACACATCATGTATAGGGTTTGAGCGAGGCGGCGAGTTTTGCAAAATATGAACTTTGTAGAACAGGAGCATTAGTGAGCACTGTAATAGCGAAAGACAAATAGATACGTACCTGTATAATTATAATTGTAATATAAATAAGTTTTAGGTCAATTTCAAGATCGACGCACGTTCCCCAGGAGCTCCTTCACCGACGAAGATGAGGAGAAGATACTGGAAACTGGAACTTGAAGGATGTCATTCATTGTGAATTTGAGGGTTTATGCTACTACTCGGTCACGGTTATGATTAATACCTACAAAAGTTCACGGATGAGAAATAGAACAGGAATATATAACCTTGAATGAGTATATATCCAGGTTGAACAAGTCCCGCTGAACCTGCTCGCACCGTAGTGAGGTAGGAAGAGCTTGGCCGCGGCACTGCCACGCAGTGAGGAAGACAGTGGTAAGCGCTGGTATGACACGTAGTCGAGAGGAGACTTATCCATATATGGTATGTTCATTCTCCTTTTTGAACCATCATCATCAAGCCATGTTGCGCTTGGGTCGACCGGTCATCAATGACTCTGTCTCACTGGAAATCGAGTGGTAGCCTCGACCTTGTAAAATCGATTCGTGTTGGTATCTCTCTAACAAGGCCATCAAAATGTCTTCACAAATTATGGGCAAACCCAGTACAGACTTAGATGCATGGTCACGGTATTCCAAGTTCACTCTACAAATCGTGTACGGACTTTTTGTCGATCATGTCATAACTGATAACTATGTGCAGTTTAATGTTCATGTGCACTCTTGGCACTGGTGCAAGACTAGTACTGGACACGCTTCGGGAAAGATGCCTAAACTCGAAGGTGATATCGACGATACATAATACCATCTGTCATAAGTAATGGATACAATGACGATGACGACTACGAACTTGGGAATTAGTCTCGTTCTGAGTCGATCTGTGCAGCTATCGCAGACTATTCAAACAGCACAACCATTGATACATTGACACACCACTAACCCAACCTGTCGTCTGGTGGGATGTGGGAACGATTGCCTTAGGGTCCTCAACTTCGATGATGTCTCGGTGTGTGTTTATTTCAAGACCAACCTCTCCAAAAAACCGAGTGGGGCTCCATTTAACATTGATGTTCGCCGAGAACAAGTCGTTCTCAGTATCCTGACGCTATCTTGATATTTAGGCGACGCTGACCCACCGCATTTTCTGGCGGCAACTATATCAATTTCCATTACACTCAGAAGCGGAAAACGAAGATATAAAGGCTTGCCAAGGGTACTTAGGAATTCTGGTGCGGTGGAAACTCCGGAGTGTTGTGTAGGTAGGGGGTAGTGGTTAAAGTCGGTAAGTCCTTCGATGTACTCAACAATTACTACAAAGTAATGCATACCAATAGCTAGAATGATAGGGGTACATCCATGGGCCAGACCATCTAGTTCCACAAGAACACCACTTCATGCGTATCAGAATAGTCCTGTCCACGAACAATGTTTTATCACTCAGATAGGTGACACTGTACCTTTTATCTCCGTGAACGTCGTGTGTACAATGTGTTTTTTAAAGGTAGTTACTCGTCAACATCTAACTATACAGAAGCAGAACACTACTCTTGGACTGATGATCATTTAAAGAAACTCTAATCTCGGATCCTTTTCTAGGTGAGTAGTATCCTTCTTTAGGTCCGTATATTGAGCACAAGGTTTGTCTACCCCTTCCGAAACACCGACAAGTACGCAGAAGTCTGCAGTATGTACAGTAATTGACAGAGAATGATACTTGATAGACTCAACGTTCAGGACGATAGTTCGAAAACTGGCAGATCTGTCTCACAGGACCTTCGGTACTAGTCAAGAATGACCATGTTGATACCTAAAGGTACCTCATGTAGAGTTGTGACCTTTTTGAAACTATCGAAGTGCGATGCAGCTGACTAGGACAGCGGAATGGACCTCCTATCATGCGAAATTCACCGGCCATTATGATGACACTTCACCTGGAGTCGTATAAAATCCCAGAGCCTTCATGAATCAACCTCATCCTCCCCCACCAAATACTGTAACGCCAACTGCTTACTCGCTCTAGTCCTCACTTGCCAATATGCAATTTGTCTTCAAATATCTTGTTTTGCCAGCTTTCGCAGTGTTGGCCATTACCGCGGCTCCTATCGAAGGCGAGGGTAAGTTCTGGTTCTAGTCAGGAATCATTCGTCTACTAATAATCCATTTAGGCATGGCTCCTCACGTCCAAATGGGTGGTATTGGCATTAACATGAAGCGCTCCCAGATGGGGAACGGCGGTATGATCATGGATCGTGCCGAAATGGGTATGAAGAATATGAACATGGGACGTGCAGAGATGGGAGATGGTCGTATCAATATGCGTGCAGAGATGGGTAATGGCATGATGGACTGAGATGTGCTGAAACGGGCGAAGATAAGGTGGTGGCGAAACGTGCTGATTGATCATCGTTGAAGGTAAGTTACGACGTGCGGGATAGATTGGATATAGACTTACTTTCATTCTTTCTGTGATAGTCCCCAAAGTTCCTTTTGTATACTTTGTGTTGGAAATGATGGAACAATGTTATGAACGAAAAATAAAATTTTGTTGTCAAATTTGTTTACAGAAATATAATCACAAAGTATTGGCTGATTCAGTGATGGTTAACAACTTCAATATCGGCGAGAGTTTTTTTCAAATATTGAATTGTGGACCTTCTTTCTGTAGTATTGGATTGCAATTGCTATGTGCGTCGTACGCCTCTCTGAAGCCACAGTTATGAGCCTGTACTTGAACGACGCCATGAGATAAACAACGTGAAAAGAGACAGTAAAAATGGGCTTCTATCCTGGTATTTCTTGTCTTGTAATTCATAGACAACTTGTACTATTTAACCTGTATTTGTCTTCAAGAAGGCGTCCTGCAGGAGGAGGAGGAAACTTATATAATCATACATTGCGGCAGTGCTGGGCCAAACGAGCCGGCGCCTGCTAATAGAGATGAGCCGGTCGTATTTGCAATTCTCATTGTCCTACCATTGTCGACTGCGGGTTATTGCCTCCTGTCCAGGCAATGAGGGGAGTCATGGCAAATTGGCAGGATAGGAGTAGTTACAGTAGACCTACAGTGGAGAGAGTATAAGTACTTTCAAGGTGAAGTGTCTGGTAACGAGAAAAAATAGATCTAGATGATTAATGTACAATATAATGAGTATTTTTTTCAATTTACAAAAAAAACCTGGACTTTTCACTTTTGAACTCCAAGTTTCTGAATACTTACTAGTGGTCTTTTCTGTCATAAGGTGTAGGGAAGAGTGGGACTTGACTGTTGAGTCCCTTTAAGGTAAATGAGAGGCTGAAGCCTTTTTTGGAACCAGCGCTCCCTATCGCGATCGAAATTGTACGTCGTCCTTCCTGCAAACTATCACTCCTCTGTATCTTCTCTGTATCTTCTCTTGCTTCGCTATGAACTGGGACAATATTTTCTGCTGTATCTGTGCTGTTTTGGAGGGAAGGAAGGGTGGATAGGGGCGGAAGCAGTCGATTAGCTGGTCAAACAGACGATCCGGTCAATGGTCAAAGAATGTCAATGACCTCCGCACAGCCGATTCTCAGGTAGACAATACTCGCTAATGGTACGTCCTCCCTCACCAAACTTCTCTACCTTCTACACCCTTTCGAGTTGTAACACAACAACTTGCTGGAATTTCTTTCCGAATTTCTCCCCGAATACTATTGCATAGTATATACCTTCGAGCGTCTACTAAATGGAATCCTATAGTGGCAGAACCGGGCCCAATGGCTACGACAGTCCAAAGGAGACCATTCCCCCTCATAATCCCCTCGCCAAACCCTCCAACGCGAAGATACAGCTCAGTATCTGTAGGATTACCTACCAGAATTCTCCCCTCCCCAGTTTCTGCTTCCAATACGAAGGAATGAGGAACGAATTCTTCGAGTTGTTCGTCGGACACTCTAACGAGACACACCCTACCAGCCTCAGTCTCGCAATGCAGGCACATAGCTCTCTCTATCACTGCGAGAAGATTGTACTCCACCACGATTTCACCCCAGTCATGCATCGGAAACTGTACAAACTCTGTGGAGGGTCGAGTTGGAGGAAGTGGAGGGAAGGCAATAGACATTCTATTATGCTGAAGATAGTCAGAAGGGGTCTTGCCATAGGTCTTTGGCAATTGACTCCAGAGAACCGGAGAAAGCTGGACAGAATGTGTATGTTTCCCTTCCCTTCGTGCCACCCCCTTTCTCCCATTCCAACCTTCCTTCTTCTTTTCTTCCAAAAGGTTCAGCTCCCCCTTCTGTCTATCGTAAAGAACGTTCTTATGTCCCGAAGCTCCTTCGACTCCGTCGTGCTGCCAAGTCTCTTCGCAAGTCTCTTTAAACTATCATCCCCCGTACGTTTCTTCGCGACACCTTTGCCTTCCTTTTGTTCATTCTGCTCCTCCCAGATTCTTTATTGGCATTGCAGGCAATGCCCCCCACACCACACTCTCCTTCAATCGCATCTGGCCCCGTTATTTTTATGGTTATCTTATAGTTTCGATCGACTTTCACGGGCATACATCCACCCAGTCGTCGTTTTCTCTTCATCCCATGGACATTTCTCGCTAGCTTGTAGCATATATCTATAGAAACTGTGTTGTACCATCCATTGCAGTCTTGTTTGACTGAATGTAAACGTCCCAGCGACTGGAAATCGTGTGGGCCACAGTCCGTTGGCCCAAATGTCTTTTGGGCGCTTCCATATTATGGCCCTCGCGTGACGTCTTTGTCTTTTGGCCCGTTATGGTAGTAGTGGCCTTTCGCGTTGCCTCACGTGATTCATCACATGACACAAAGAAGCACTGGGATGAATCCTAGTTAGGATTCTATTTAGAATAGTCTCCGAGTCCTGCGATGAAAGGTTAAAGTATAAATAGACGTATTCCGTTCGACTTTCGAACGGAATACGTAGAAAGAAAGAATAGAGTCCACTGACCGTTTTCGTAGAGTGGCGACTTACCGTTCTTTGTCTTTTCAGCCCGCGAGATGAGAGGCGAGGCTCTTCGATTCTCGTGGGGTTCGAATGCCCTACTTTTTCCCTGTGTGGCCCGTTAAATTATCACGTACCTGTTATCGAGTCCTATAGGGCCACACGCTGGAGATGTTGCAGATACGCCGTTGTGTTTTGCGAGAAGTCGTGCTGAAAGACGAGGAATGTTCCCCGAAGGCAGCTACCTGAGGGTGGCGGGGCCATGAAAGAGGGCCGAGTGAGCGAGAAGGTAGGCGTGGCCAATCGACGGCCGTTGTGGCCTTTTATCAGTGTGGCAGCCAGGTAGTGAGCTCGCCACCGATAGACTTGTGTTGTAAGACATCTCTCGCGTCTTGGGGCGGCCTATGTCTCAGATGACAAGAGAGGCTATAGAGGTTAGAGGGAAGACGCGCTGACGGGCGGGGGACGGGGAGGTGATGGTAGGAGGAGAAGGTAGGAGGAGGGGAGGAGGAGGGAAGGAAGGGAGCGGATGTGGCTCGAGGAGGTAAATGATATTATACCGCCGGGGGCAAAAGCCGAAAACAATTGACCGACAAAGAAACCATCCCTATATTAGCCGAAGGGTCAATCGTTTGCGCCACATACCGATAAGACAATGGGACAATAGAGTAGTTCTAGAAAGTCAGCGTATTGACCGTAATTTGACTGGGGCGGAGGTTTAAATAACAGGACAAAGAGGGGTACCGCGCGTAGTGAGCCACGCGGCGGACGAGGTGGCCCTTGCTGGAACGCAATGTCAAACAAACACTCGTGTTGTGGCTGTAGTGCATTGACCGTCTCGAATGGTCAATACTTTCTGCTGAGTTCGAAATGAGGGTGTATTTGGGTCAATACTTCGAGAAAAGCGGTGCAGAGCGTGTTTTGGATGTATGAAATGGGGTGAAGCTCTCGGAGAGAGCGGTGCTAGATGGTCAATGCAGACGTTCTTCTTGATTATGAGAGGGTCATTGCGATGACAATGGACAGATCTGTGTCGTGAGTCGGCTCTGCAGTCATTGACAATAGAGCCAAAAATAGAATGAAAGACGAATAAATGGGCCATCGCTTACCGAAGGTTCGGCCTCACCATATCATTGCCCAAAGGTCTATGTCGAGCTCCGTGACTATGGAACCTGATATACATCAGCAGTACGCAGACGAAAAGACAATAGGTAATAGGGGTGCCTGGTTCCTACTAAACACATTTGCATTCGAAGAAGCTGACGAGCGTTCGTTACGCTTCTCCCGAGAAACTACGGAGTTGGTCAGATGCACCCCATGGGTCTCGAATCTGTCAATTGTCAGCGACGAAGTGAAATTGGGACTGACTAAACTTGGAGTGAGTGCACGCAATCGAACGCGCTCAGATTGAACGAGAGCAGTACCCGCGATCAGGAGTCATATTGCGGCTATAAGATGCCGGGTCCCTATGGTATTGGTGATAAGAAAGGTATCAGTAAAAGTATAGAGTAGGAGGTGTGAGGTCAGGACAAGTCCAAGGCGAATAATAGATAGATAGAGGTAAAAGATAAAGGATAGTGTGTAAGCATATATGTATGTGACAGAAACTAGTAGTGAACGACAATTATACAGCTCCAGATCAAACCACAAACCACAGTCATGAAGAAAAACGGATACGGGGAAGACGAGGTGGGCGGTGTAACAACAAACTCGAGCGTCGTAAAGTGGGGCTTATGCCACTATTGTTCCACACCGTGAACATTTCTTATCCACATCCATACTAAGGGAGCGTCTATGAGTGGTCGGGATAGTTGAGGGACGAGCAGATACGTACAAGAGACATATAAGTCCTATTGGAAAGAGGAGGACAGCAGCGATGACACCGCATACACCATGTTTCATTTCAATGTCATGGTCACCTCTGGCGCATCGAGCGTAGACTGTAAAGTAGTTGCTTGGATCAGGATACACTTCATCGAGCGACTATACCCGATACGCACGTTGTTGTTGGTACTGAGCACCAATCTGAGCATCCAACTGCATTTGTTGCATCGGTTGCGGAGAGAACTGGTTCGAAGGAACATACGGCGGTGAATCAACTTTATGCTGTTGTGGTGGTTGGGGGCCGGGATACCCTGGCGGGTATTGAGGGAACATTCGACTCGTTAATCGGCGGCGTCACTGGCTCTGGAATACCCATTGGTGGTGGTTGTAGGACTACCTCTTGCTGAGGTTGGGAGAAGTTTCGAGAGGTTTGTGTGGGATAGGGTGACGAGGATGACGCAGATAGTGAAGTCGGGGACGAGACGGTAGGGGAGAGCTGTTGAGCTCGACTAAATGAAGGTTCTGGGTAAGCTGGAGGTGGAGACGCAGCGCCCCCTGCGCGGTCGGGAGGTGGGAGAGTCTTTTCGTCGATCATAACGGTAAAAACGTAGAAGCTAGCAGCGGACTGCGATCTGTGGGATGCTAATATAGAGAGGTCAGAAGATCCCGACTACGCTTTGATGCTTGCGGTTGGACGACTACGGCACAGGTGTGTGGGATGAGCAGGGAGGAGGCTAGAGGCTGCTAGATGAGAGCGAGTGGAAAGCAGGCTGGGAGAGAGAGTTGCTCTGGGGCACCGAGGTACAATACCGTTGGGGCTGTGTCGATCGAGTCCTCCCGTCGCTAATCATTTTTTCGACGCTGTGCATGCCTTATAAGGCTTCGCAGTTGCCCAATTAGGCCCTTCCGTTTGTCCCTTCCGACATTGATTGTGGTCGTTATCACCTTGCCTTCTCTCCTCCAACACCACCTGCTAACGTATCCCGTCTCTTGCGCTGGGTTGTTGACTTAAAATTGGCTACAGCATCCAAACATCGCTTCCAGCAGACTGTAAGACATCTTGTAAGACCTATGCTTCACTAGTACACCTTGTGATTCTCATCGCATTGATCTGTGATGTTGCCGACGTGCAAGCATCAAAGCCTCGAGATTCCGTGATGTCTCTGCCGGTAGCTACCTATCAATGTCATCCTCATGGATCTCCCGCTCAAGATCACGCTCAACGTCTCCGGACTTGATTCTGGCTGTATAAAAAGCCCCTTGGCCGATGAAACTGCACAACAGACATGACTTTGATCCCTCCTGTATTCAACACCACTCTATCGGCCTTAGTATCCGAACGAAACACCGAGTACGTGCATGAACCCACGCTAATCGCAACGACATAGCCCTTCTTGCTTGCGACATATAGGTTCTATTGTTCTCCGACAGAATTCGGAGAATGCTGGACGACTTAAACCACCGATTCACTCCCTCGAACATGGAGTTGCTCCGTACTAGCCCATACTTGACAGACCAGGTAATATAATACCCATAGTCTATATCCATGGGACGTGGACGATATCTCATACAGCGTTTCCTATCTCATCGGATACGCGTGATATGGTCCTCTAACAACATCTTTGTTCGATCACATCCGACAGTAAAGCAACCCCACACTGACCCACACCGGAGTTATCGATTGTTCTCATGCGGCTTGGTCTTCCTTCGCTCGCGCTTCCTTCCTTGCATCTCCCTTGCATCCTCAGTGAGGATTGTCGTCCAAAAACGACAAAGATATAGCCCTCAAGGACGGCATGTCATACTCAGAACTCGTTGACTTGTTGCTTCTGATTCGTCAAGTAATGACAATATCCCTCGAGTGTAAGCCAGAACTTCAATTTCGGCGATACCATGCTCTCGACATCACCTCAACTATTCATCCATATTATCATTGGGCTCAACGTGCCCTACGTTTATCTCCTGTCTCGTCTTCCGACATATGAATAGCCTCCCAAGAGCGACACTGGCTCAATACGCTCCTCACGCATAAACATAATCTGTTATCAGACAGTTTACGAATGGCAATCCTTCAAGACGTGATCCGAGCCATCTCTAATATATACTCAGGTGTTTGGGAGACATATCTTCGACCATCCTTTCGTGACTATGGACAATATCATTGTGGCCGCAACGAACTTAGTGAGTGGCACTGTACGCATTTGAAGTGTACAGTATCTGACTCAGAATATTGCAGCCGATTCATTCTTACAATAACCGGTAATGGTCATCCTTACTGATAAAAAGTACGCAAGTTATGGTATTTGGCATTTCGAATGGACCACTTGGTGACACAGTGTAATGGAAGACAAGACTAATACGAACGGGAAAACACATTAAACAAACAAGTATCAACAACAGCTGGGTCTTGACGAACTCTTGCGTTCTGGATTCATGTTGCATAAGCAAGTTGCTGTACAAATAAAGATCAAGTTGTCGTACCTTGGTTTGGACCGTAGAACCGTAAATGCCTGGTACACTGGATTGCAAATCGATAGCCGGGTTTACAGGTTTATGCCGCGGCCATCCGATGACCTCGAAAGGCTCGAAAGACCTCAGCGTATCATGTAGTACCCAACCACGTAAGACCTGCAAGTTCCAACCCGCTGTGGCGGTGAGTGCGGCGTTTCCACTTGTGTCTATTCAAAGGTTGATGTAAGTTCATCATCATCGCCGGCGGTGTCAAGCAAACCAGCGTACCTGAAGCAGAGCGATAGACCGCGTAGTAACTACGGCTGCTGCTCTTCGTGGTTCGTGATGTCTGGTTCGACTTGGGCGCTCTGTACACGGCTGACCTCCGTCTCGCAAGTGGAGATACGGATAGAGACTACAACACAAAGTCAGCAAGCACCCCACCGTATAGGAATTATGAGCACATACAGTGTCCTGCTCGACTCCGGCGGGCGTGTGGGTCCATGATTGTGGTTGGCGGGATTGAAGGCATTGAGGTCGACCCATATGGTTTCAGTGGGTGTTCTAAGCCATCATGGTCATAGCTTCGGTCTGGTGGGCAGACACTATTGGCGGGCGGGTTAGCCGAATGTCACGAAGCCGAACACAAACTCAATGCTTACTAGGGTTAAAGGGTAGCTGTGCCATTTTCTCGCTGATAAGTGAATTGGTTGGTGTGGGTTATGTGTGAAGATGGTTGGATTCGACCATATATGACTATAGTCAAGGTAGAAGGTGTTGACGAGGGTGGTAAAGCTAACTGAGGAGGGTATAATTCGAGAGTAGGATAACCCCGCTTGTTGAGGCTGGAGAGTTCTGATGGCGATGGTGGTGGTTGCAGGTCAAGATGGGGAAAGGGAGAAGGTGACGGGTGGCGGGCTTTTATGTGTTTCCAAAACGGAGGCTGGTTCGAAATGTCAAAACCACGTGCGACTGCCGCCACTGGTTGAGACATCATCCTTCGACCTTCGACCTCGCAGCTAGGGGATGCATCGGAGAGCTCTCGGATAGTTATAAAGAGACGATTGCTATAATATCGGCAAAAATAGTAGAGGATATGTAAAGGAAAAAATTTTATACTAAGGTGGCAGAAAAACGCGAGCGGAGAATGTCAAGTAGTTGAATCAGAGCTGTCTCAGCAAGCGCATATGACGAGGCAGGATGAGGCCTCAGAGATAAACGACAACCTTGGCAGCCTTGAGTGTATTTGAGTGATATGTATGACAGCCTGTATCACCGAAGCACTCGTCGTAATCTCGACATCCCAACTCTCACTTCTGTATCACTCGGCCCACAAGACTTGATAGCCTCTCAACCGTGTCCTCGCTGACCAAGGCAAGCAGATTGCGATCGATGGCAAGGGTTTCTAGCTTAGGTGTAGGGGCCTGTCGGATTGACAACGATTTCGTGAGATTATCCAATAGAAGCAGGAGGGGCTTTTTAGGTTTTAGGTCGGTTTTCCACACGATATCTAGTTCCGTTAGATGATGGAAATCTAGAATTGTGGGCAGTAGCTTAGCCATGGCAAAGACCGAAGTTTCGTCTGATTCCATTGTCCATTGGCCATTTAGGACCATCTGTATCGACCGAATGTTTGGAAGGTGGAGGATGAGCGCAGGCCAGATGAGGTCTGCATAGGCGGGCATGGATATGTCCTCGACTACAATAAGACGTTGTGCACTTGATATCATGGTACGGAACTCGTATATCAGATTGTTGTGCGCCTCAGCAAAAGATGTCAGCTGGGTCTTGTAATCATATTCATAGTGAGAGAAATGAACTCGAAAAACTGGGATTTCCTGGTCATGTAGTTCTCCGTCGCTCATACCACAAATGTCTGCTGCCATGACATAGGGATTCAATCTATGCAACGATGATGAGCAAGTCATAATGTGCGGTCCGGGAGAGTTGGATGATTTTGACTGCATAACGGCCCGCATAGCACGAGAGAGGGATGCTAGGTCTTCGTTTTCGGAGGTGCGCACGGAAGAGGTTATGTATACATCTACGGATACCGCACTGAGGGGTAAATTCAAAAAACCGACCACTGCCCTCAGGGTGCCCCGAAGCCGAAGTATAGTTAGCAAGGGGAGTGTTTCAGGAGGAAGGCGTGACGGAGATGCTAGTGACCACGATGAGTAGCTCGATGGATCTAAACCTTGAAAATCTAGTACGACGAGGGCTTTCAATGTTGAAAGACAAACACCTAGTTCTTCTAATGAAAATCCACATGACGTTCCAGAGTGGTCAACCCGGAGGGTTGTTAACGTTGACGGAATTGGCAACCTGATCCATACCGGACCCAGTGTGCCGAGATGACTTGTCAGAACACGGAGTTTCGGCATGTTTCTGAGCACGTCTATCACGGTCTTCTGGGAGGGCTTGTTGACTATAGAAGTGTCTACGCGCCATTTCAAGCAGATTGTATTGGGGCACAGTGGCCAGACAAAATGATTGGGAGGGGTTGGTATCTCGAGAGATTTAGCACGAGATAGAAGAGGGGAGACTGTCTTCCAAAGATCAAGACATGATTCACCGATACCGCCGATGCGAATTGTGAGCGGCGTGGATGCAGAAAGACGGATGGCTTCTTCCAGGTGCTGGGAATCTCTGACCGGATAGTTGATGTAAGAAAATAATATCGGGTGTGACATGATGACCTCTCTCCAGTATCGACAAACATGAGTTGCTTTAAGCCACGAGTAGGGGCCATGATACATCTCTTCGCAGTTGAAATACTCGTATACAAGGTTTAAGAACACTTCAGCCAGTACTTCTGGTGGCCAAACCGAGTGTATTCTTGGAACGAGGAAGTTGCGACGAGTTTGGATCGTAGCGATGATACGACGATGTTTGACAATACGTCTTTCCAGATCTTCGACAATCTTCTGCTGTTCTATGATAAGATCATTGAGCTTCTCCTCGTCCTGAATTCTACCCAGAGTAGAACGAAGACTGTCATCCAGTTCGTTCTCCAGTTCATTGCTTTGAATATGATATGATGAATTACCATCAAGTTGCATAAATAGGAAAGAACATACATGCGTGAAATACTATCCATTATGAAGATCGAAATTGGACGAGAGACTCCTGGTAGCTTCAATTGACTGACGGTAGGTTGTTGATAAGGTGTTAGAGACCAAACTTAGAGTTATGTGGTGGTTATCTAGATACTTGGCTCCTTATCTACCAGCGGTCCCGATTATCTGATAGGCGGCACGGCAAGTGACATTCTCCTCTTCCTGAATCCTCCGTATGCGGCTGCCTCGTTTAACTTCTAACTCTTTGTAGCCGTCCGCATTAGAATTTTGTGACTCAGCCTGGCCTCATCCACAACATAAACCATTCCATACTTAACCTTGCTTGCCTGATAAAACTGCACAACACCCACGGTACCACTGGCACATCAGACTCAATGCACGGTGTTCAATAGGCGAGTTGTTTTCTCATATACCGTGGAGCCTTCCCTAATCGCGACATGAGCTCAGTATAACTCGAAACTACACCCTCCTTCTCCGTATTACGCTGCCTCGTTTACATAAACAATTTCCCTCAAGATGCTACATGGTGGCATGACCTCTTCCGTATTTAACCTCATACGACCTTGTCTGGTCAAACTACACGACATGACCAGTCGACCTAGGCTCTTGTCTCTCTGAATCGGTCCTCAACACTTGCCATTCTGCAGGACCTAAGAGGCATTTGCTAAATGTCTCCTGTGTTGAATGTTAAATTCTAGAGCTCTTAACAATTCTGACAATCACAACGCTTAAGGAAAGCGGGAAGAGTTCAACCTTGAAGGATTATATTGCACCTCAATGACCGTATAGCACTGGGTCGCATTCTAGCGAGAGACAATATAGTAGTCCACTGGGAACCCTATATCCCATGGCAGCGTTTCCCAGGGCGAAGGAATCGCTGGGTCTTAACCATGTCTCGCGTCCTGCCTTCATATTGGATGAGCAGATCGTTTTAGGTAGCAAGGATCAAGTTGACATACCTTGGCTAGGACTGTAGATGTATGGTGGGGGCCCGAGTGAATTGCAAACCGACAGCTAATTCATACCTCAGCGATTAGACAGGTCGATGTATGCCGCGGCCATCCGACGACCTCGAGAGGACCAAATGACCTCAGCATTCATCGCGCACTGGCTGTTCACTTAAGACTTGTCTATCAATTTGCAACTCGTTATGTGGCGGGCGCAGCGATTGTGCGATGTTTCCATTAGTGTCTGTCCAAAGGTTGATGTAAGCACATCATCACTGTAGGTAGTGTCAAGCAAACAAACATACCTAATGCAGAGCGATAGATCGCGTAGTAACTACGGCTGCTGCTCTTCGTGGTTCGTGATTTCTGGTTCGACTTGGGCGCTCTGTACACGGCTGACCTCCGTCTCGCAAGTGGGGATACGGAGAGACTACAACACCAAATCAGTAAGCAACCCACAATGATGACACATCAAAACGTACCCGGAGTAGCTTCGACAGTACTGTGGCGTATGGAAACTACGACCACATATAGTGTGTCGACTCTAGCGGGCATGTACGTCTATGATTGTGGTGGGCGGGATCAGAGGCATTGGAGTCGACCGGTATGGCATCAGTGGGTGTCTCAAGCCATCATGGTTTCGATCTGGTGGGTAGACACTACTAGCGGGCGGGTCAGCCGAATGTCACGAAACCAAACGTCAACTCGATGCTTACTGGGGTAGGGGAGAAGCTCAGATGTTCCGGCCTTTCTGGAGGGTGGGTGGGTGAGGGGTATGCGTGACGCGATTCGACCACATGTAGCTATAGTCATAGCAGAGGGCCCTGACGAGGGCGGTAGAACTCGGATGAGGAAAGTAGAGTTCGAGAGTGTGTCAACCGCACTTGACCAGAGAGTTCTAGTGATGATGTGGTAGTAGTGGGTCAAGATGAGGAAAGGGAGAAGGTGGCGGGCAGCGGGCTTTTATGTATTCCCAAAACAGAGGCTGGTTCGAAATGTCAAAACCACGTGCGGCCTCCGCCATTGGGCGAGACACCAGCCTGACACTCCAACCCCAGCTCGAGCTCGAGCTCGGAGCCGGGGGATGCACCGAAGAGATCCCATATAGTTAAAGACCAGTACTATAATGCTAGCAAAGAGTTTGGAGGGTACGTGAAGCAAGCAAAGTTTCACCACCAGCCGAGATGCAACCTTACCGTACTGAGTGCATCTCATTGGGTGCCAAACGGGGCTGGGCTGCCCACACTAGAATCACGGTTTGAACCCAGCGTACCTTCGTCAACATGTCAAAATGCAAGTGTGTCCTCACAATATGATCCGTCGTGTTACTATTTTCCGTAAAGGCGGGGTCGATACATTCCGAGGTCGCTCGCGAGACGTGGTCGGGAAAGCCAACCCTCGTAGTTACTTGGACTTTATCGTGATAGTCTGTCCGACGTCAATAATACCGAATCCTCCCATTTCTTTCCATGACTCTCGTAAGTTCGTAGACTTACGTCCATTGCTCTCTGACCCTGTGATTCTCGAGTGATCAGCTTCTAAGGCGTCCAGTAACTCTACAAGAGGTTCTTTGCTCTCGTCCTCGCTCCCGCAGAATGTACCAAAATGCATTCCAAGTGTATGTTGCGCACGAACGTCGCGAGCGAGAGAAACTGCGTCACGGGGTGAGGCATGTAGAGTGGAAAGAAAGGTATGTGTTGCTTCAGCCGTGAGCTACATGAGAATAATTAGACAGGGAGTAGGGTCGCAGAATAGTGCGACGATACGTACTCTGTATCCCATCTGTCCGAGAATTGACAGAGAGGCTCCTCGCCAAATTGGAACCATAGCCAAATCGAAAGGGCCATACCGTTTGCCAATTGCTGAGAAGGCAGGACATGGGCCAGACGGTGTCGTGTAGCCTGTATCCCTGCAGAAAAATGTGAGGATTAAGGAGAAGATGATAATAGGTACTGTATAGTACCCACCCTGCGTGATAAATATTTGCAGTCATTCGTCTCAAGGACAAGAGCGATAATCCTGAATGTTCCTTGTCAACATTCGGAGTAGACGTGGAGCATCGTGCGACCCAGCTGCACCACAGCGCATGATTCTGGTCTAAGAGGCCACGACCTTAGATAGGATAAATATTGTGAGAATGTATTAGAGATGACGGCTTCAATTCTGAGGAATATTTACCACTGTTGTGTTGTGCTGGGGTACAAATGAAATTTACTTGAGTGTTGTCGATGTCGAACGAGATCGATTCCCACCATTGCTTCTCTGTGACTTGATCGTCCGGTAATCTCAATTCATCTACGAGGAGAGCCTTCACACCTAAGGGAACTAGGAAATGGGCGGAAGGAGAACGTTTATGGATATCTTTCAAAGTCTGAATATCCAGATGGTCGTAGCTATAAAACATAGTAAGCTCATGTCGCCAATGCTAGTCAACGAATGGGGAGAATGCATACTGATTATGAGATATAGCTATGAAGTGGACTTCCGGTAATTCGTAAGGTTCACAAGGCGGAGCCAACCATCTCCGAGGTCCAATCCAAGTTGAAGGTGATGCCCTCTCAGAGAAGATTGGGTCGAATATGATTCGAACGTGACCAGATATTTGGACGAGGAATCCCTAGATGACATCGTTGGATCACTTGGAATGAGCAAAGTGAATATGATCATTTCCAAAATCAAGTCGCATACCGCGTGCCCGAGCCATGTTGCACACACACCCTCCTTCGCTTCTTCCGATTCATACACCTCCAAATCGCACTCCACTGTCTTCACAGGTTCTACATCAACCTTAAATGGTGTACTTCGTGTTAGTGGACCTTTTAGAATCGCTTCTGCAGATTGACGAAGAGAGAAACCGGACGACCATGGGTTGACGAAGGATGAGCCATTACGTTGAGTTTTTGAATCCGACATGGTTTAGCTAAGGGAGAGTCAAGGGATAACCTGCTCCTCTCGAGTGTGTATACATTGTGAGTATTTCTGGGTTGCTGACGGCAGTGATCCAACTGTGGTCGTCGTCAAGAGTGGAGAGACCGCGAGAACATCCTTTACGTGCTTGACGCTTGCCTGTTGCTGTGAACTATTGAGTGGGTCACTTTGATGCTGGCATCCCACTAATTTTGACAGATCCCATTTAACAAGGTAAGGTACCGGTCTTGTAGGTAAGTGCATATGAATCCTTCTTACACTCGTACCAACTGCACTATTTGATGTCGCAGGAAAATGCACCAATTCCCTTCGACCCAGAGTCCCACTTTCTTCCCTCTATTAATGTGATACCAACCACCCCTCCTGCAAACCAATCACAGGAGCACACACACCCAACATTTACCGATGTCTACGATGGGAAGAGTGATGAACTGCTAGATACAGGATTGCAGAGCCGAACATCGACCGAACATAATCGTCATGTCCATTATCCCTCAGATACTATTGCTCGTGATGGTCCCAGCCGTCTATCGACCATCCATCATGACCCTGTACCGAATACACAACAGCAGATTCTTACAGCGTTAGCTGTTGGTGTACGTACCTACATCTCTCAGGTAATCTACATACCGACCCTAAATGCACGATTTCATAGGCACCTCTGATAGCCTCCGTCGTCTCATCATGCACTAGCGTGATATGTGCAGATTTGACATCTGCCCTTGGAGATGATCCACATAGTCGTCCTGCAAAAGCTTCAGCTGTAGTAGCGTTACTATGGTGCGCTCTCGTTACAAGTCTAGGATCCACCATGATGGCTGTAGCCGGTCTAGCCATGCATGCGGGATATCACGACTCACATGTTGGTGTAACGAAGCGGATTGTGAGATTTCTACGACAATGGAGGAAGGATCGTAAAGCCTTGAAGAGAAGACAGGAGGTCGAGACTGGCCATTATGACACGGACGTACATTTGAATGTTCGAGCTGTTTCACCAGCACTGAGTGCAGTCACCGATGGACATAAGGAGCAGCATGCGATGGCGTCGTTCAGGGCTGCGGTGGTCTCCTCGAGGGTACGTCTGAGCTTTTTCCGTATCTAAACGAATTGTCGCCTATTCCGAATCTTTACTCGCAGCTACTGGGCTTCTCCGTAGCCCTCCTCGCGATGGCTATCGCAATTTACCTGTTTGTATTATACCCAATTTCAGTTGCCGCAACTACACTTGCAGTTGGAGTAGGAACTGTAGCTGCGACTGTTGCACCGTTGTTACCCATCCTGTTACCCCGGCACAACCATTAGCGTGCTCTAAAGATCCTCGCTGGGAATGTATCAATAGATTTCACAAAATCGAGGGTAGCGATTGTCATATCATATCAACATACGACCCGATAATACACAATATTCAAACCACACTAGGTTTACTTCGATGCTTCAACCACAAAGACCTCTCCACTTGAATCACTACTAACAAACAATCTTCCCTTTCTGTCAAAGTCCAATCCGACGGGACGGATGCACCTTCCTTGATCTGGGCAAGCCGCAAGATTCTGGGCCTTGAACAATGAACTCATAGCTGTCTCCATTGAGGGGGAATGGGACACTACAACATGTGTTAAGAAAGTAACAGCACGAATAAGAAAGGTACATACCGAACGACACCATAACCGGTTGGTGGGACTCGGTTGAAAGAACCGTGGAACGAGACAAATGCGTCTCCGTCAAAACGAGCAGGCAGTCCGACTCTGCCGTTCTTCTGAGAACGGTCGTAGAATTTGATATCCAATGGCACTGAATGTGCCTACTCGGGGTGAGCCAAATATGATAGAACCGAACGGTCATTTCGTACCTGGAAATTCAACACCGGGGGCTCGTTATTTGCAACCTGCTTACAGAACGCATCGTCTCGAGTGCCATCCAAGTTCAAATTGAACTGGTCCCCCTTCGACAAACCCGGGCGTCCGAAGGGATTCCAAACTGTAGAGCAATCAGGGAATCCATACGACTTTGCCTTAGCTGAGAGATCAACAAATTCCAGTTCGTCAGCTGGGTTATCATTTGCGAAATCCCCTTCAAAACCAGGAACAGCATCGATGGAAGCGGCGTTCTCGACTACATATAAACCGCCATCTCTGAACGCGAATCCTGCAGGGTTGCGAATTCCAAATGCAACGAGATCGTCTCCAGGCCATCCGATAGGTGGAGGTGGAAATACGGCAATTTGTACCTCAGGGAGTTTCAGGCGGCGGATTTGAGAACGACCTGAAGCAGGATCACGAGCAGTAAGATCAATGTTGGTGAGCGGACCAGAGCCAACGAGATATCCCCGGACGATGTTGTCTTTGTCACGATCCAGGAGGAAAGTATGGGTCGTCAACTCTGTATGGTTGGATTTAGTTGATATACGTAGAGAGTACAGAAACGCAAGTACCTCCATCTCCTGGAAGTCCAGTAACGGCTGGGAAAGCATCAGTCACGGTTCTGGTCTCTGGGTCCCAGAAATGCTCGATGATAGTGGTAGCTGTGCTCGCAAAAATTCGCCGCCCGTCAACCACGATTCCGTGAGTGAAGTCAGTATTGTTAACGACAATTTCGCGCTCCCATCCGCCCTGTACTTCGGTTAACACAGATATTCCCAATCCACGTTCAACAACCAAGAGATTGCCGAGCTCGTCGAAAGCGATTCCACGAGGCGTGGTGAGATTGGAGAAGACCACAGAAGCAGAGAGACCAGCAGGTGTAACTACCGGACCTTTGAAAGGAATTCCAGATGGTTGAAATGTTGCTGCATGAGCGCAAACAGCTGAGAATAAGAAAACAAGAGGTGCTGAGAACATGTTCGGTGGTATTTGATATCAACGGTCAGAGTTGAGAGGATGCCCATTCTTATAGACTAAAGTCCAGGGACGTTCAAGTTAGCCGCAGTCTGAGTTTAGCGTCATTGCGATCAGCCAAGTATTCATAACTGTCAAAAGGTGTGAATTGGTAGTGAGCTCCGTTCATTGACAAGACTCGGGACAAGTGGATGCATCAGTCTTTATTAGTATGCCATAACATCGAATCCGGGCCTGTTCGAGAGTAGTGTGGGTATATGGTAATATGGCTGTTGTGAAGAATGTAGAGCATTGGTCAATTCCGACTCCGAGTGGATTCAAGACAGTAGCAAGACTGTCAACCATTTCTATAGATATCATATGTTTTAGACGGATTGTAGTGGTGAATTTGAACCCTCCATGTCCGACATTGTGGCGGAAATAGAGTTGAACTCGAGAATGATCGAGAGACGTGATGTGACGTACCTCACGTGCGACTGTCACGAGCGCGTCATTTCGCGTGTAGCACTGCGCATCACCGCTTGGACCGTGACTGTCCAGTGTCGATGAGAGACCATACCCTAAGTTACTTATCCCACTATCCCGACCGTCATACTACACAATGGGTATCAAAGGACTCACTGCTTTGCTATCCGAGCATGCACCTAAAGCTATTACCGTCAGTAATACTCAGAGAGTTTTATCGCGGACTTTGTTTGCCAACCTTTTCTACAGGAACATGAAATGAAAACGCTCTTCGGTCGAAAAGTCGCAATCGACGCGTCCATGTCTATCTACCAATTCCTCATCGCTGTGCGTCAAAAGGATGGTGAGCTACTGACAAATGATGCCGGAGAGACAACAAGGTGTGTAAATTCTGCTTCCGTACCAAACTTTAAAGCTAACATGCACAATAGTCATCTCATGGGTTTCTTCTATCGTACTATTCGTATGGTGGAAAATGGCATCAAACCTTGTTATGTGTTCGATGGTAAACCACCAGAGATGAAGTCAGGTGTGGTATGTCAAACCCTCCCCGAGTTCAGGGTATTCCTATTCATGTCACACTTAGCTCTCGAAACGTTTCGAGCGTCGAGAGGAAGCAAAGGAGGAAGGAGAAGAGGCTAAAGAAACAGGTAAATATCTTAGCTCACCCTTTACACAACTAACCAACTAACGCTGTCAATAATAGGGACAACGGAAGATGTCGATCGTTTCGCAAGACGAACAGTGAAGGTTACCAAGGAGCACAACGAGGAATGTAGACGACTACTAGGCCTCATGGGTATTCCATTCGTTGTCGTATGTACTGTTTTGATCATCCCAACATTTATTTCCTCACCTTTATCCAGGCACCCTCAGAAGCTGAAGCCCAATGTGCCGAACTTGCACGAGGGGGAAAAGTCTTTGCGGCTGGTTCGGAAGATATGGATACCCTCACTTTCAGCGCACCAATTCTGTTACGACACTTGACATTCTCCGAAGCTCGTAAGATGCCTATCAGTGAGATTAACCTTCAGAGGGCTCTGGAGGGTCTGGATATGAACATGTCACAGGTGGGTGTTCCAGACACTTCACAATTCGGTGTCCTGATGATATGATATGATCTCACTAGTTCATTGAGTTGTGTATTTTGCTCGGCTGTGATTACTTGGAACCAATCAAAGGTGTTGGCCCCAAATCCGCTCTGAAGATGATTAGAGAATTTGGTAGCCTTGAAAAGGTCATTGAAAGTCTACGAGAAAAGTACGCACCCTGTCTCCATAATCGTATATACCCTCTTAATGTTACATTCAGGGCGGCGGCGAAAGAGGAAGCTGCAGGTGATGATGGCAAGAAAAAGAAGGGTGGTATTCAGATACCTGAGGAATGGCCTTGGGAACAAGCAAAGAAAGTCTTCGAGACTCCAGACGTCACCCCCGCAGACCAGATAGAGGTAGGCTTTCGTGACACGAATAAAATTTCTAGAAACCTGACATGTGGTCTAGCTCGACTGGAAGAACCCAGACGTTGACGGTCTTGTTCAATTCCTTGTGACCGAAAAGGGCTTCAAGTACGCTCACTTTTATTCACCGTGGTGGAATAATGCTCATAATATTTCATAGCGAGGATCGTGTACGAAAAGGCGCGGATAAACTTACCAAATTCCTCAACGCAAAACAACAAGGTCGATTGGATGGCTTCTTCTCGGTCAAACCTAAGTCACCTAAGAAGGATGAGGCACCAGCCAAGGGGAAGGGGAAAGGTGCAGCCAAGGGAAAAGCAGATGCCAAGGGAGCGAAGGGTACCAAGCGGAAGGTACGTTTTATTCGTATTTGTGATATGTGCACGTTCATGCAATCTGATTTCTGGAACCTGGTTTTTAGGGTGATGAAAAAGAAGCAGGTTCTAGCAAGAAGACGAAGACAAAAAAGTAACGGGTTGAGGTTCGTTTTGTCGGCTCGTTCAATGCTCTGAACGGTTTGCTTTGTTGTAACTTATTCTATACCTCATCTGTAATCATATTGTACCCATAAATCTATCTCACACATTTCGATATTCCAGTCCAGATGATGAATTGACCAAGATACGGTGAAGCAAGAAACAACCCGAGTAAATCTGCAACCCTACGTCTCTAACTAACTTATTTTTTCGTGTTCATCTTCAACAATGCCTTATTGCTTCGCACCCTCTTCTTCACCTTCTCAGCACCTTTCTGGCCAGGTTTGCCGTCCTTGGTTCTCTTCCTCAGTCTGTCCTTAGTACCATCACCTAACGATTTGATACCCTTTTCAGCCAATACTTTGGCTTTCTTCTTGGCCAAACGTCTTGCCACACGGTCAGCGTCGCCCGATTTGACTTCCTTACGTTCCTCCTTGTTGAGATGTGAGATCTTCGTGCCAAGTGATGGGTCGCCTTTGGGTACAGATACAGGACCAGTTGAGGGTGCTGAGGAACGAGGGGGTCTAGATGGTTTGGAGGGCGATTTGGAGTTGGGCTCGGCTGATTTGGAAGGAATAGAGGAGATTTTGACTTTGTTCTTGCCACCGGGAAGCGTTTTGCATCGTTGGACTCGGAGTTTGCGCTTAGCAAATTTAAGTCGCTCTGGCTCTAGAGAAAGGATTTCGTCGACACATTCCCGATCCTGTACGACAAGTTAGAGACCCAGTTAGCATCTTATCGATTGAATAATGATAGGAAAAAAGTGCACCCACCACAAATTGGACATAACCAAACCCTTTACCCAATTGCGTGTCTTTATCCCGAATGATCCTCACACGTTTGACCCATGTCCTAGTCTTTACTACGACCTTCTTCTCATTCCCTTCCTCGTCTTGACTTACTTCCTCATCCTCGTCGTCACTCGCATCCGATGTCGATGGCGGAGGTCCCCTCTCTGTCGTCATGACTCCTTCAAAGAATGCTCGGAGATCCTGTTCCTTACTCGCAAAGTCTAAACTTCCAACGAACACAGTCTTCTTCGGGTCACCACTCATCTCTCCTTGGCCCTTCACTCCAGTCTTCCCTACGACATCCACCCGTATAGTGCGTTCTTGGAACATACTTCCATCGGCTTTCTCCGCTACGAGACGTGCAGCCTCATAAGGATCCATGACTGGTTTTGGAGGGGGGACATTCGAAGCTCGAGTGCTGCTTTCGGAAGGAACGGGATGAGCGAAGACGATGTAGGCATTGATAGAGTCGACGTTCGCGTGAAATTCTTGCTTTATAAAGGCAATTTTCTTCTTTTCTGAAGTTGTGATGAACACCTTCTCAGGTCCTGGTCCAGTTTCATCTTCTGAATCATCTCCCTTGTTGGCTCTCCAGGATGCTGCACGTTCCCGGTCATGCTGTCTTCCGTCTCTAGGTTTGGTTTTACGATTATCGTCTTCAAGGGGTGCTGTGGGTTTCTGGAATGCTACGGAACGGAAACGAACGGATTCGATTTTAGCGTCCGGGGCAAAGGAGAGGATGTGTCGTTTAAGTTGTTTCGTTAATGGCTAGATAATTTGAAGCATGTGTGAGATCATGTCCAGCGAAAAGGGCGTGAATATACATACTTTGCTCTTCATAACCTCGACTGCGACATTGCCTACGAAGATAGTACGAAGATCCCTCTTTTCCGAGGTTTCTTCCAGAGGAGTAAATTTATTTTGTGCATGTTTGCCCTTCCCTTTCGGTTGTCCACCGGTCAGAGATTCATGAACCAATTCTGAGGGATCGCCCTCTTCGTCCGAGTGTTTTGAATCTGGAACCTCGTTGTTTTCGACATCATCATCTTGCACAGCAGACTTTGAAGATTCGGCCTGGTTTGTGCCAGAGTCTTCTGACGGTTTGCTTTTGCGTGACTTCTTTTCTGAAGCTTTCTTCGACACAGGCTTTGAAGTAGCTGGACCGGATTATCTAAGTCAAACAAGAAAGCAGATATATAATAATAATCTCCTTACACTCAGCCTTTTTGTCAGACTTCGCTCGTTTGGGTTTGGAAGAAGTCGTGGGCTCTACGGGAGCGTCCTGGAGTTTCCGTTTCTTTTCGTTCGAGACCTTATCTTTTGGAGTCTCTACAGCTTTTACAGGAGCAAGGGGTGCCTATTAGACCGTGTCAATTGGGGTTGCTCTTGAATGGTATTATAATTAACTGACAGTCGAACGAAATAGATCATCGAGGCCGGTGTCGATAGCTTTCTCTTTTCCCTTTGCGCTAGCGGCAGCACCAAGTAACAAAGTTGATAGACTCATGAGGCTATATCCAAGTTATATTGTTCACAAATCCCTGAGGTTGAAAAGTAAAGTGTTCGTTGAAAGAATTGGCAAGTCGAGCTCTACCGGCAGCACAGTGAAGTCGAAGGCAAGATTCAAGAAAAGTACACAGGCGCCCATATGCATGATCGAAACCCGCAGTGTGGTTAGGGTCTCTCCTTACCACCATCCATGGATTCAGACGATCAACTCAAAATTTCGGTCTTCCACAGTTGCGGCAAGCATGACCTTTACGGAAGATGATGAGACCACCCTTGATGCAAGACCTATGAAACGGCGAAAAGTATCGTCAAACTCGGATGGTAAGGAATCACATTCTATGGGAATGAGGAGGACAGTAGTTGAAGGCTTGCAGGAGGTTTCAACTTCTCAAACCCTCCTTCTCGGCAAATTATACTCGAAGAAGTTGACCTTGAGATATCGTTAAGACAGAGACTAGCTGAGACAGTCAAGTCTCGACTTACCTGGGCTTTGTTACTCCAAGAAAGCGTAAAGCGTGCTACCCGCGGTATGTTCATTCTTCACATTGAGAGTCTGATATATTCAACAGTCTTTGGGTCTCTAGGACTCGCTGAGACAGGTATATACGCAGCTGCCCAGGACGCTCTAAGTGCCATTGAAGCACCATGCGATGTTCTGTTCACACGGGAAGTACGACCCGTTAAACAAGCTCAGTCTTCTCAAAGCACACCAGTTTCAAAACCTTCAGTTGAACTGCTGAGGGCCCCTTACACCTCCACGCGCACTCGTGGACTCGGACGTACTGTACGCGCTCCACCCAAAAAACTTCTATTCCTACGAAACAACACAACGAATCCTCCTCAAATTGTCAAATTGGCATGCCAAGATTGCTCTCGTTCTGACTTTTCCAGTCTTCAGGGGCTCCTAAATCATTGTCGTCTTAGACATCAGCGCGAGTATGGAAGTCACGATGAATGCGTACAAAGCTGTGCTCTTCTAGTCGAAGGAGATGAAGAACAAGCCTGGGTTGTTGCTAACGGAACTGAGGTTGCTGGTATCAGCCTGCCTGGTCTTAAACGGCTTTTCGAAATTGCTGTTGGTGGAGGTCGTGACTTGCTCTCTTCGTTATCTACACGACCACCCCAATCAAGTATCAAAATCGAAGAAACTGCTGATATACCACTACCTGTTCTGAACGAATCTATACCAAAAGACAGGGAAAATTCTGCCCCTGCGTCACATCTAACCCGTACTCTTGGACATCACGAAGATACTCCTGCACTAGCCCCATTTCTCGGGAAAGAGCCTAAACGACGTGTCATCAACATCCATGACGAGCATGTTGATATCTTGTCTGGTGTCCATTCTCTACCAAAATCATCCCACCCTCCTCGGAATTGGAAAATGCATTTCGCTCACCGTAGCGAAGCCCACTCTACTTTGACTCAATCAGCCGATCCTTCGCAGGCTCTCTCGGGAGAAGAGATTCCTCGAGAAGCGTCGTTCACGCCAAAAACTGTCATGCATGGTACGGGAACGAGATTCCACATCTCGGCTCGAGTCAGTATAGATGATCGAAGCCTGTGGATTCCAGCAGGTAATTACGCATTTGATATACTATATATCATACTCACATACAACCAGATAAACGATCTTCGTTACATGAAGAGCATACACATAAGTGGAGACTCACAGTATCTTCCCCATCCTATGTATGCATTGGAGTCTTAATCATAACGTCTTTCCCTCGTTAACGCTCACGTCTAGAGTCTACCGTTGAATGCATTTCTGGATAAACTCACTATTTCATGTTTGTCTGACCCACCGCCGTCAACTCTCACCGAGCCTATAATCCTCGATGGACCACCTTTCACCTTGACAAGTACTACTGATCGCCCATTTCTAGCTGGCCTGACCTTTCATTGGGCGGGTCATGAAGGTTTGAACGCGTCTTTTACGGTTGAACATTGGGTCGAGGTACGTATTCTAGAGTCCCTCTACCTTCGACCACAGCTTACTTTTATCCCGAAACACCGGGATATCTAGTTAGATCCTTTGCATCTCAGTACCCCTGTTGTTGGGGACGAGCAAGTTTTCGATGTTGAGCTAGACCGGAATACAGAGCTTTTTACAAACCGAGAGAAACGGAGATCCATCAGTTGGGACATCACGGACAATGACCATCCGATATCAGGGGATAGCAACAGCCTGAAAAATGGTGTTGACGACGAGCGGACGAAAGACGGTGATCAAAAGGAAGCAGAAGCAGGTCCGTTTCACTTCTATAATTTTAGCTTGTCATGTGCTTTCGCTCATAATGGATCTTATCTGCTCTTCGTGACTTCGAATTATACCATGCCGTTATACTCAATGTTATGATGCCATGATGTTTCCAGAAGACCCGTATATAACCAAGTTAAGAGGTTTATTGCCACAGTTCCCTATGACTTCTAAGGGTACGTGTGTCATCGATATCTACTATTTGTAGCTTCATGTCTCATATTTTCTAGACGTGAAAGGGAAACCGCCGAAACAAGTTCCGTATCAACTGGTCCCTTCACCAGCGCATTTCAAAAACTTAATACACGGGCGCAGAAAGGCAATCGAGGTCCGTATTTCATAACGTCTCTTTTCACCTTCATCAGGACCCTGATTAGCTTTATCGCTTGTTTTTCGAATTAAGTGGGGTCGCGCCCGAGCCCTTCACGAAGCATATGCACAATGTGAAGATCAGGGCATCACTCTATCTGTGGCTGATGTATACGCTTGGCTCAGTTCAGAGGGACATTTCCCGCGCGAAGCTGTCACAGGGAAGATTTCATCCAGGGGCTTCAAGAAGACCACGCGCAAACTTACGAATGTGGGTTTCAATCAAACAACGGAATCTTACTGTCGCCGATGTGGTCTTCATTACCTATTGCACCCCTCGCCGTCCGACGCCGTTCGTAATATCAAGAATGAAGCAATACCTGTCAAGCAAGAACCAGAAGAGTATTTCACTCCACTTGCTGGGAATCATCCTGGAAGAGTTTGTATTCTCTTTAACGGCGACTTGACACAAATTTCAAGGCCAACTTTTGATATCCGGAAGCTCCTCCGGCTTTCCGACGTTAAGCCGCAAGAGCCAACTGAGATTGCTCTGCCATCACAACCAGCAGAGGTATCTAATTTCGTAAGCCCGCCGTCCCCGTTGGTGGCGACGCCGTGCCATACGCCATTGTCTACGAGGGATCTAGTTGCAGTCGCAGACCCGTCGCTCGTTAATGCACTCCAGCAAATATCAGCTCCCTGGAACCTTTGTTTCCTAAACCGAGGCACTCCACGCGACCCGATCCCGAACGCATTAACCTTGGACACGCTAAACTATAGAAGGGCGGTCATAGAAGATAGACTTGCTCCCTATGCACTGCTGGCCGTTTTGGCTAAATCAATGACCAAAGTGCTCATTGACGTTGGCCTAGAGACATTCCGAGAGGACGAGTTGTATCTCCGAACCTTGGGAAAGCCCCGAGTGCGGGGAATGGAGGAAAGATTGGCTGTACGACGGCTATTGACCCCATCTCATATCCTTCGTGGTCTCGAGCAGTCGGGACCCCGACCCGAGGTTGATAAGGTGCGGACTCTGACCAGGATTATGCTGGGATCGTTGGGAGTACCGTCATAATCGTCATCTCTTGGATGAGTTCATCCGCAGCTGTAGATCGTCGTTGTATATCGAAGCCAAGAACTGTAATCGCGCATTGATCGAGTTAGCGTCAGAAGTACCGAAGGGAGAATTCTGGGCACACAAACGTCCGCCACATGAACGTGTGTACCTAGGTGTACCTTCCCAGTACGGCGGGGGCTTTGTTTTGCCTGTTCCCTTGTGAACAGGTGGTGTTGCTATTGCCCGAAACTACGTGGGTTTAAGCCGTCTACTCCTCCAACTGATTGTCTTTGCAATTATCTAGTGAAACGAACTCAAAGTCACAGTGAATGTCCGCAGCGGTAGAGCCCTTGAGTGCAGTTCAGAGAAGTTGCGCCGGCAGCATGTGGTGCAAGGTTGTTATCCGAAAATACAGAGCGCTTGAGTGCCGACGCCGAAAGGATCTAGATTATCGGGAGTAAGTGTGGTAGGCGGTTGTGGAATGAATTCTATTCATTTGCTCGTTCCTGGTAAATCAATTTTCCGGCCTCACGAGCACGCTATTGTGCCAGTTTCATTCTGCGTTTGCTTCTCGCCTCCTCCACAATCTTCCTGTCTTGACAGTTTTTTGCACCCCGTGCGCTCGGGTCCGCGATCGAGCCTTGCACTGATCTGGTATTGCGCTCTGGACGCGCTTTCACCGCTCTTCACTCTCCCTTAATCCCACCTCCGTCTCTCTTTTCAGTCCCTCTACCTCTACTTCGGTCACTATCACTCCGGCATAGGACTCTAGTCGTTTCCTCCAATCTGAGGGAACGCATCTCGACTTCGACAGTCCTCATCTGACTGTTGACCTCTAGACACCTTTTGGATTTCTTTGGCTTTTGGCACATCCCTCCTACTCGACGCTCTTCTCAATATGTCTGCTGCAGATGCCGAGAACCCTCTCGAGCTCTTGCTAACTTTCGATCGACATGCTACTATCGGAGCGAGTTTTATTGGATTTGCGGCATCGTCTGTGTGAGTTGACTGCACACTGAGAATGACTTCATACTAAGAATCCACTAGGTTGCTCGGAGTCATTTGCTCTCAAACATGGACTTACGTCAATCGTTATCCCCTCGATACCTGGTTCTACAAGTGCTTGGTACGTCTATTCGAATTATTGACATTGAGTGTCGGCACTTACAATAGCCTTTTGCCACGAATAGGTGACGATATTATTGTAAGTACTAAATGACTGCTTTCGAGTTTGCCCTGACGGATTAGGTTAGGATCATGTCGATCGCTGATCAATCGTTCATCGGACATGCAGTGTATACATACGCAATCACGTTCGTGTTCATCTCTGAATCTATTGTCCTACGCCTTGCTTATTTCCCCGTTACGCAGAGACTGGGGAAATCCTCTTGCTCTGTTGAAGCCCCCGTTATGGTATGTTTTGGCTCAATCTAGTTCCTCGACTTCCCCTTATTAATATCCTGATATAGGACAATCATTGTGCGTCATTTCGTGTGTCAGATGATACAATATATTCACATATCCCTCCTTCAGCTACAAGTAACTGTGGGTTCCGTTGTAGGATTCTTGGTAAAGGGGTGCTTCGCTATGCGAGTGTATCGATGTGAGTCACACCAGCACACTTAGATCTCATAGTCACTTATCTCCATCATACTTCTAGTCAGTCAACATAACAAACCGGTAACTGCGGCTATCGTAAGATCAACTCGATCCCTCATCGCAACGAACACAACCGACTGACCGTAATATAGGTCATGTTAGCCCTAACGCAATTGGCTGCTGCGTGCCGTTCGTACCCAACCGATTAGTTCTAGTGATTTTGTTGCTAACTGTACTGCATTGTATAGTGTACACCTGTGCGAGCATTCGAGAGTTCGGCCCTCATCGATGTCGCAAAACTCAAGGTCGTTGGAATTATTGCTCTCGCTCTCGGTGTAGCAACAGATATAGCTACTGCGGGAGCGCTCTGTTTCTTTTTGAGAAACTTGAAGACGGGCTATTCGAAGTGTGTTATATCTTTATCTCTTACACAGTGCAGATACTGATCCATCAATTATCGTAGAGACGACTCCTTGATCAACCGTATGACACTGTACGCGATCAATACAGGAGTGTTGACCAGTGCCATCAGTTTGACATGTCTGATCCTAGTGTGTAATGTCCATTCGTGATCCACATACCTTGCGTTCTAACTGAGGTTGGCTTCAGTACGATATTATGCCGGACAACTTCATCTTCATGGGATTCTATTTTGTGCTCAGCAAGCGTGCGTTCTATACCTTTATCATGGCTTTCATATCACACATATTGACCCTGGACAATATAGTCTATGTTAACTCATTCCTTGCGGCACTAAACACGCGAAGAGTTCTTCGCGGTAGAGGAACTGATAACGAAGCAACAACCATGCCCACATTCCTGATGGTTGGGAAAAATACAAAACTCGACAACGACATCGAAATGCTACCTTCGCCCAGTCGGTTGACAGTGAGTGAAATTTCCCACCCCTGACTCGTTCTCTGGCTTACAACATTTTCTTGAAGCCGTCACAACTAGAGGTTGGTGTAGAACGAGAAGTAACAATCTCAAGAGACCCTCTGGACAGTGGGAAAGGCACAGTAAGCTTTGCAACTGCAGCCTCCTCATTTTCCGACCGCAAAGGTCCTGTACCATATGACTATGCGTATTCATGGGGCAACTGAAAACACCCAGAATCGCTATTCGTCTTTCTATCTTCCTTTTGACTATGCGGGCGGAAACGTTCTGATGTTGCAGACACCTCCTTTAATACGTCTGTTGTCTTTGCACTGCACTCTTCTATTCGGTTCTTGGTTTAATATCTTGTTTTCTTCGGTCTTACTAACTTGATTGGATGTCAAGTTGTTGTTTCATGCAGTGCTATGTATCATTAATTGTTTGTTTACTTGTGTTTTCTTTGTGCTATTATTTGTTTTGCTTTCTATTTTCACTCGCCGCAGGTCGAAGTTCTTTGGTTTCGCTACATCTCCCACTCGCATAGCTGTCCTTTCTTTACACTTACTGCTTGATTACTTTGTAAAAAATGTATTGGTTAGCTCTATCCAACAAGTAACTTACTAGTAACCTACCGTCACAGCGTTCGCTCAATAGGTTTTGGCATAACCTCAGGTAGGGCTTTTGGTGAGGGACATACTACATCGTAATAAAGGTATCGAATCCTAAGCCAACACGATAATTGAGTGTCAAGGGAGTGAGCAACGCTCTAGGGCATTCAGGTTTAGTATCTGCTCTAACACAGCCCAATATCCTAGACGTCGACCAACCCATTCCATTGTGCGAGTCTGGAGAGTAATATGCTTGCCTTCTTGTCGATGTAACCATGCGACTGCTTGAATGCATTCGTACGGTCGAGATTTCCAGGTTGCATGTCAGTTTCGCAACGTGGGTGGAAGATATGCACATACTTGTTCTCGTTTTTGGCGAAGAGGTTGAGCTTACTGTAAAAAGGCACATTTCACGACTGGGGCTGTTTACTCTCTATCATTGGGTGAGATATTCTCGCTACCGAGTTCGTGGCTCACAAAACATTGATCAAAAGTCGTCCGCATTACAAGGAGTGGAACAATGCCTGGCCTGATGCTTGGTGGTATGGTCTTGTTACGGTCTCCTAACAACTATGGAGTTGTATCTGACTAACCTTACTGTGCAGCGAACGTAAAAAGACGACGGCTACTGTAAGTAACGGTAGAGTGCATTGTTTTGAAGATTGTTGAAAGCGCTCGATTATACATCTTCAAACGCTCTCCGTTGTCCTGGCGCCAGGAGCAGCAGTAGCTGGACCCCCTTTTAATTTCAAGGCATCGTCGTATACACTGCCTCAAGTTCAAAGTCACTCTGTACTTTGAAACATGTCAGTTATTGCTACCAGTCTAAATGCAGACGCAATATGGCAGAGAACAGAGATATTGAGTTCATGTCGCGATCAGGGAAGGCTCCACGGTACATGAGAAGACAACCCGCCTCTTGAACATCGTGACATTGAGTCTGAATCTGTCTGATGTGCCAGTGGGTGTTGTGCAGTTTTATCAGGCTAAGTATGGAATGGTTCATGTTGTGGATGAGGTCAGGCTGAGTCACAAAATTCTAATGCGGATGGCTAGGTTAGAAGTTAAACGAGGCAGCGTACGGAGGTTGAGTCAGGAAGAGGAGAATGTCACTTACCTAACACGCCGTGCCGCCCATCAGATAATCGGGACCGTTGGCAGACAAGGAGCCAAGTATCTAGATAACCACCACATAACTCTAAGTTTGGTCTCTAACACCTTGTCAACAACCTACCGTCAGTCAATTCAAGCTATCAGGAGTCTCTCGTCCAATTTCGATCTTCATAATGGATAGTATTTCACGCATGTATGTTCTTTCCTATTTATGCAACTTGACGGTAATTCATCATATTATATTCAAAGCAATGAACTGGAGGACGAACTGGATGACAGTCTTCGTTCTACTCTGGGTAGAATCCAGGACGAGGAGAAGCTCAATGATCTTATCATAGAACAGCAGAAGATTGTCGAAGATCTGGAAAGACGTATTGTCAAACATCGTCGTATCATCGCTACGATCCAAACTCGTCGCAACTTCCTCGTTCCAAGAATACACTCGGTTTGGCCACCAGAAGTACTGGCTGAAGTGTTCTTAAACCTTGTATACGAGTGTTTCACCCACAAAGAATATTATAGTGGCCCCTACTCGTGGATTAAAGCAACTCATGTTTGTCGGTACTGGAGAGAGGTCATCATGTCACACTCGACACTATTTTCTTACATCAGACTTTCCGGTCAGAGATTCCCAGCACCTGGAAGAAGCCATCGTCTTTCTGCGTCCACGCCGCTCACAATTCGCATCGGCGGTATCGGTGAATCATGTCTTGACTCTTGGAAGACAGTCTCCCCTCTTCTATCTCGTGCTAAATCTCTCGATATACCAACCCCTCCTAGTCATTTTGTCTGGCCACCGTGTCCCAATACAATCTGCCTGAAATGGCGCGTAGACACTTCTATAGTCAACAACCCCTCCCAAAAGACCGTGATAGACGTGCTCAGAAACATGCCGAAACTCCGTGTTCTGACAAGTCATCTCGGCACACTGGGTCCGGTATGGATCAGGTTGCCAATTCCGTCAACGTTAACAACCCTCCAGGTTGACCACTCTGGAACGTCATGTGGATTTTCATTAGAAGAACTAGGTGTTTGTCTTTCAACATTGAAAGCCCTCGTCGTACTAGATTTTCAAGGTTTACGTCCATCGAGCTACTCCTCATGGTCACTAGCATCTCCGTCACGCCTTCCTCCTGAAACCCTCCCTTTGCTAACTATACTTCGGCTTCGGGGCACCCTGAGGGGAGTGGTCGATTTTTTGAATTTACCCCTCAGTGCGGTATCCGTCGATGTATACATAACATATGCTGTGCACACCTCCGAAAACAAAGACCTAGCGACCCTCTCTCGTGCTGTGCGGGCCGTTATCCAGCCAAAGTCGTCCAACTCTCCCGGACCCCACATTATGACTTGCTCATCATTGTTGTATGGATTGGATTCCGATACTATGAGAGCAGACTTTTGTGGTATGAGCGGCCGAGGACATGATCAGGAAATCCCAGTTTTTCGGGTCCAATTCTCTCACTTTGAATATGATTACAAGACCCAGCTGACATCTTTTGCTGAGGCGCACAACAATCTGATATACGGGTTCCGTACCATGATATCAAGTGCACAACATCTTATTGTAGTCGAGGACATATCCATGCCCGTCTATGCAGACCTCATCTGGCCTGCACTCATCTCCCACCTTCCAAACATTCGGTCGATACAGATGGTCCTAAATGGCCCACGGAGAACGAAACCAGACGAAACTTCGGTCTTTGCCATGGCTAAGCTACTGCCCACAATTCTAGACTCCCATCATCTAACGGAACTAGATATTGTGTGGAACAACGACCGGAAACCTGAAAAGCTCCCCCTGCTTCTGTTGGATAATCTCACGAAATCGTTGTCGATCCGACAGGCCCCTACACCTAAGCTAGAAACCCTTGCCATCGATCGCAATCTGCTTGCCTTGGTCAGCGAGGACACGGTTGAGAGGCTATCAAGTCTTGTGGACCGAGTGATACAGAAATGAGAGTTGGGATGTCGAGATTACGACGAGTGCTTCGGTGATGCGGGCTGTCATACATATCACTCAAATACACTCAAGGCTGCCAAGGTTGTCGTTTATCTTGAGGCCTCATCCTGCCTCGTCATGTGCTTGCCGAGAGAACTCTGATTCAACTACTTGACATCCTTCACTCGCATTTTCCTGCCATTTTAGTATAAATTTATTTTCTTTGCATATCCTCCAATATTTTTGCCGACATTGTAGCCCTGGTCTCTTTATAACTATCCGAGACCTGTCCGACGCACCCCCTAGCTGCGAGGTCGAAGGTTGGAGTGTCAGGATAAAGTCGCACGTGGTTTTGACATTTCGAACCAACCTCCGTTTTAGAAACACATAAGAGCCCGCCACCCGTCACCTTCTCCCTTTCCTCATCTTGACCCACTACCACCACCATCACCATCAGAACTCTCCAGCCTCAACAAGCGGAGTTGTCCTACTCTCGAACTGTACCCCTCCTCATCTAAGCTTTACTCATCAACATTATCTATCTTGACTATAGTCACCTATGGTCGAATTGCGTCACACATACTCCTCATCAACCAACCAACCAACCAACCAACCCACCCGCTATAAAGACGGGAACAGCTCAGTTACCCCCTTTTTCAGTAAGCATAGAGTTGAAGTTCAGTTTCGTGATATTCGGCTGACCCGCCAGCTACCAGTGTCTACCCACCAGACCGAATCCATGACCATGTCAGCTTAGAACACCCGCTGATACTATATGAGTCGACCTCAATGACTCCGATCCCGCCTACCGCAATCATGGATCCACACGCCCGCTAGAGTCGAGCGGGACACTGTATGTTCCCGCAGCTCGTATACGCTACAGCGCTGTCGAAGCTACTCCGAGTACGTCTTGGTGTGTCATATTGTGGGGTTCTTGCTGACTTGGTGTTATAGCCTCCTCCATATCCCCACTTGCGAGACGGAGGTCAGCCATGTACAGAGCGCCCAAGCCGCACCACTGGCAAAAACCATAAACCATGAACCACGAAGAGCAGCAGCCGTAGTTACTACGCGGTCTATCGCTCTGCATCAGGTATGTTTGTTTGCTTGACATCGCCTGCAACAATGAGAAGCTTACATCAACTTTTGAACAGACACAACTGGAAATGTCGCACCCGCCATCACAGTGAATTGTAAGTCGATAGACAGATCCTGAGTGAACAGCCAGTGCGCGATAAGTGCCGTGGTCTTTCGGTCCTTTCGGGGTTGTCGGATGGCCGCGACATACGTCGACCTGTCTAATCGCTGCGAGGTAGAAGCTGGCTATCGATTTGCAACTCACTGTACCGTACGTCTACCATTCTACGATCCCCACCAAGGTATGTCAACGCGATCTATGCTTCGTACAGCACCCTGCTTACACAGAACACTAGAAATCGTCAAGACTCAGTTGTCGTTAATTCCTTTACCCTTAGAAACACTGCTAGGGGATGCCTAGGCCCGGTTTACAGCAGACTGTACCGTATTGTCTCTCATCGGACTGCCAACCAGTACTATGTTCGTTGAAATGCAAAATAAGATTCAAATTCTTTAGACGTTGAACGTCGAACGATAAATGTTTTCTTCAAACGCAGTGATTGTCAGGATTATTAAGAGCTTTGGAGTTTGACGTTGGATACGGGATGCGTTGTACTGAAGGCTTAGGGTCGTTTCTGTTTTCATCTGAGATAATCCGCCTTCGACTTCGCGGGGTCACTATAACTTAGTACTTACTTAAGGGTCAAAGTGTATATCCTGACAATTCATAACTCAGTACTCAGTACTCATCGATCATCGTTGAAACTGTGATATTTCTACTGTATACACAATACTGCACATGTCATCATTCCAGGAAATATTTGATTCATCGCGCGACCGACTTCCAGAGTCAACAAACACAACTATGCAAAGACTACGTTTAATGTACAGAATCCATAGCAAGTACTAGATGTAGCAAAGCAAAGAAAACAAGATGAGGAGCATACGACAGAGGGAAAGATGGTGGAGCATAACAATGATATGTAGTGAATAAAATGAGTAGTGAGACAATGGAGAGGGAGTCTCGAGAATGCAATTAGAGAGGAATGTTCTCCTTGTCTCCAAACACCTCTCGGACGGGACTATGAGAGGAAAGGAATTTACTACTACCCTTGCCGAGTTTTTCTATCTCAAAACTCACGTCCTCGACAGCATCCCATTCCTCTTCTAGCAGGCTGGGTCCGGTCACGCTGTTTAATCTGATAGGAGATTCAGTCTCAACGATAGGATCGAGGGTGTGCATACGGTGTTGGTGACGTTCGGCGAATATTGATGTTGCCGACGGAGGAGGAAGTTTGGTGAGGTTACTTCCGAGGCCTAGGGCATCGAATTTGGAGACGAAAGCCGCTAAGGCTTGTCGCTCTTCTTCGAGCTTCACTCGGGCCTAAGTCGAATACAACTCAGAATGAATTCTTAACTCTATTTCAGAAAGATTTAACACTCGCCTTTCGCTCTCTGTCAAGCTGTTTGACCAGCTCGTCAGCCCACGCCTCCTTCTCCTCTCGCAACTTGACCTCTTTCTCGACCTTCACGGCCCACTCTCTCTCGACATCCTCCTGAACCTTCCGTAACGGCTCACCGAGATTATCTTCGTACCCTTTGACCACAATCTCCAGCTCTCTAATAGTCTTCGCTTGTTCATTGAGAAGCTTATCCTTCTCATTTTCTGGTGCATCAGGCGGTATAACAGGACGAGCAAGAAGGGCAGCTTCGAGTGAGAGGATTTGGTTTTCCTGGCTATCAATTTGACGTCTGGCGGCGAGGAGCTCTTGTTGCAACTGATAAGGAGACATGTCAAAGTTGACCTTCGAAGGACTTGCGGGACGTGATTCATCTCCTTTCGTTTCGTCGACGGTTTGACTGGTCAAGATGAGTTTGGTCAGTTGGCGGATACGAGCGTTGAGGTCGTTCATGGCTCTCGATTCATCCAATTGCTAAAATAGAACCGGATTAAATAAATGGTTATTCATAGACTCGAATCGTAGAAAAGATACGTACCTCACGAGCGGATAACCTACGGGAGCGAACAGGCATGTCAGCCTCGCGCTCAGCAAGTCTTTCCTTGAGTTCCTCAATTTCCTTCTTGTAGCGTTGAAGTAATGCTTCGGTATCCACAATCTCTTTCTTCTTCGCATTAAGCTACCATGAAATCAAAACAATTAATTGATGATCTTTCCTATGACACAATCGATAAACTTACCTGAACCTTCTTAATGCGTTGGGCAAAGAGTAAAGTACTTGTGGATTCCGCAATCGAGTCCTTACTCGGGTTGATAGTACAGACAACGGAAATACGTGCATCGCCGGAGAGGGAAGGTTGGAGCATCCGAGTGAGTTTGGAGTTTCGGAATGGGACATGATCGCTGTAGGAGAAGAGGGATTAGTCTGGAAAATAGAGGAAGAGAACTATAATCTACGTTTTGCGTTTTGAGGAGTTTTCGGCGAGGGTGGAGATGACGGTGCCAAGGGTGAGAAGACTGGTCCAAATGAAATATTTTAGAGAGTATATATGAAACATAGTAGATGTGCGACAAACCTGGTATTGATGTACTTTCCTTCACGAGTCCTGTCTTTATCCGACGTGGCCTTTTCAGAACCAGCCAAATCGATCAAACTCTGAAGAACCAGGGTCAGACAGCGACGAAATTAGAAAGGAAAATTCACTAACCAATACAGAAGTTTGAACACTCCGACCATCCTTGGCTTGTAGTCGTGTCCCTCCAGGTGTAGTTGGCCTAAATCCAGGAGTGTGCCTTCCACTGGGAGTAGCTCTTCCATCAGAGCCGGAGCCTCTTTCCCTACTCTCGATCACCACTCTGAACACACTATGACTTCGACTACTCCTCTCGTTCCAGTCAGTAGTTGCTGTCCTCCTATTCGCCCAACCTCGATCCAATACCTCTCTTACACTCTTCAAACTCGTTACTACCTCCTCTCTGAGTGGAGTGAGAACAACGTTGGGACCTGTTCCGTGATTTGGACTGGTTGGGCAGGTGGTAGTGGCTGGCGCGAGAGATCATGAATGGTCTCGTTGTAGATTTCGAGATAGGAGCAACGTAAGAGGTATTCTCGGGTAGGGGTTCGACGGATAAAGGCGAAGATGTCTTTCATAGCGCGCGGAATAATACCAGGCTCGTCTTCGTCACCACTCTATAGTATTCAGGAAGCGCATAAATATCTTTGTGTCATTAGTTTCGTTGAGATCCCAGACGTACCAATGTGAATGTCTTTCCACTAGCAGTTTGACCATAGGCAAAAACAACAGCGTTGTAGCCTTCCATGGCTGCACAGACGTGGCTGCGAGCAACGGCATTATAAACAGGCTTGTTCTCTGAGCCTGTCAGAATTTCGTCGAAGTTGAATTCCTGTGAAGCCTTGCCGGTTGCTTGATCTAGTTTAATACGACTATTCGTATGGTCCCATACAGACGGCGCATCTGTCGGGCGAATCCTGTAATAAAGAAACAAAATCGAAGTTAGTTCAGATCGAAATGGAAGCTATAATCATAAGATTTCAAGCAAACCTAATTGAAACCAGGACCTTGTCCTCGCCTCCGTAGTTATAGTCCTTCAACATATCCTCAACAATCTCCACAGAGATATCTCCTGCATCGACTGTTTCGAAATCCACCAATGCCTCTTCGGGGTCTATCCTGCTGACGTCCATCTCGCTCAGCATGGGGCTGTCCATGGGGCTGGCATCCCTTCTGGGCGTGCTCGGAGTCTTAGGTCTATCAAACGTAGACTTCTTCGGAGAAGACAACAGAGAGGATTTCGGACGACCATTGGCTGCAGTGTTTACACGCGTCTTGGATTCTGCTGAAATAGTTGCTTTGAATTTCTTTGTACTGCTGGGGACACTCGGTGTAGTGGTTCGTGAAAGGTCTGAAGTACTTGTACTTGAGAACGAAGAGGAAATTGGTCGTTTAGGCGTAAATGAGACTGGACGGGCCAGCCTACTCGTTGTGGGTGTTGGTGGTACCGACATGTTGTATTATACCGAGTTGATTGTGTCGCGTTCTTGAAGGTTAGGGTATCTCTTGCACGATATCCTAGGTAACGTTTGGGTATACTCCTCTGCCAGTAGTGTTCATTATGCATTACTTCTAGTGATGGAATTAACTATGTGCTTACTGAAGGGATGGAAGCAATTGGGAACTTGGTTTTGACGACTGAGATCCATTCATTCAGATTCAGACTGCAGTTCCAACCGTGCGAAGAGATGTCACCACGTGATCGTGTCTGTGACGTCACATCATCTTCTTTAGAGCACCGTGACGGTACCCTTGAACTGCAACCGTAATTACTATTGCTGTCATCGTCAAGGACTATCATAGCACTTCGAAAACCCTGTTCAATCCTCTGTCACGGTCGACTCATCAAGGTGTGTTACATCTCATAGCTTGAGCTCGATGATATTTTGTGAAATTCCATCTGATAAATTTACTCTGGAGATTTGAACTTGTTGCTGAGGTTCCCCTTCGTTATCATTGACTCAGACGTGTTAGTAGACCCAAATACTGACTATTGTTTTCTAGTCACATCGCAGATAATAGGAATGACATGACCTGGAAACCCAATCTCTGGCTAGACTATTGATGTACTCAATACTTACCTGGTGGAGATGTGCTATTCTTGCGTGTTTTCCCATAGCCTTTAGCAGGAACTTGCGCATGAAAGATTGGGCAGTGTAATATACTGTAACTATAAAAACAATGCAAGTAGTGAGGATTGCAAGTCACCACTACGACGTCGCAGCTTTAGGATCAAAATAGATCCTCCTAGTCCACCTCCGTCTCCTCGTCATCGTGCTAGCAGCTCGCCATTCATCTAGAGGAATAGAATGAGGTTCCATCCACGTATCATTCGTGTATACCCATCCAGCTGTTAATTCACAATTTACATGTCAGTATGCATGTTTGTTAGAAGGATGGATTAGAGCAATCGTACCATCATCAGCGCCAACAGAAGGAATCCACGTCCCTTCAAGGTCAGGTCTCCAATCTTCAGTTTCGACAAAGAGCCAACCAGGTGAGAGGGAGAACGTCAGGTTGCTACTGCATACAAATTGGTAGTGGCAAGAAGGAAGATCGGTCAGTAACTGAAATATATAACGCGATAGGAAGGCAGACAGAAAATGAAAATTACTGACCTGACATCCCCAGCCCCGTCCTCCGCAACAGCACTCCACCCATCTCTCCCCCTAGTCCACCCTTTCCTATCCCCAGGTTTCAAATTCCCCTTACTCCATCCCACGTCAAGCAACATCGTACCATCGGCCTCTGTCGGGCTAGTCGTCCCACTCGCCGAAGGAGTCCAGCGTTCATTCTCCCACAATTCAACTTCTTGCATCTCTGTGACCCAATGTTTATCTTCCAGTCTATCATCGTCCACCACTCTCATTATCAGAGTGCGTATACGTTTGAGGTGTGGTCGGAGAGTGAGGAAGAGGAGGGGAAGTAGTGTGGAACGAGTGAATGGGTGGGTGAGGAAGAATGGGAAGAGACCGAGGGAGAGGCAGGTGATGCGGAGAGGGAGGATATTGATGATAGGTATGAGGATGACGAGTGTAGTTAGGAGGAGCGTGAAGATGATTGGTGTGTATGGGGAGGAGTGATTTAGATGTGGTAGGTACGGGAGCATGAGTTCGTTTGCGTCGGAACTGTGAATTTCAAACAGTTGGTAAAAATACAAGGATGATGGTTGGGCATACGTACAACGACCCCATGAGGTTCTGAATAGCCTGCAGATTTGCTAGCCAGTCAACGGAACCTTCACCAGTCTGAGATGGTGGAGGCGGTGGGAAAGTAACGCCCAACGAGAGGTCATCGTTACTCGCAGACTCAGGTTGCTTGAGGTATGGGTCGGTCACCATGATTATGGACAATAATATGACCAGAGGAAGTAACAGAATCAATCGAGGGAAATAACCTTCAAATATGATGAGTACTGTAAAATACACGCAGACCTGAGATGAACATACAGAAGAATGCGTACGCCGCCATCCACACTGCGGTATACTGCCACCCCTTCTTCCACAAAATAATCTCTTCCACCCTATCCATAAACCAAAAATATGGTCCCATCTTCGACACAAACCTTCTAAAATTCACAGTAGTAATCGGAATAGACAAAGGATCCCTAGTAGTCAAGAGCCTCGGTACACCCTTCCCTGCGGGAGCCCTCGGGCTAGTTGGGGCATTCGTAGGAATGGGAAGCGCAGAGGATAGCAGTATTTGTTGAAAGTTAAAACCTGATGCGTTCTTTGTGCCTGTTGGAGAATGGGGTTGGGCGGTAGAAGTGGTCAGATGTCCGACGGCTTTCTCAGGATGCGGAAGATTAGTGACTATCTTGGGTGCGGGGCGAATGTCCTCTGAAGGTTCGGAGGATTCTAGCCTAGTCGCCGACAGAGGTATTTCGACATATTGTAATGTTGCCATTATTCGGGAAGACGATAGAGGACAAGGGGCAGGTCACAGCAAGAGGGGAGACTGGTGCTGGTGTTTTGCAAATACACCGCTAACCGTCAGGGCAGTAAGAGCAGAGTTAGGTTTGTCAATCGTGTCAATACAAGACCATTCCGAGGATGAAGCAGAGGACGTAGATGATGACAGTTGTAGTGCAAGCCAAGGCTTGTGATTGCTTGCAGGGTCCTACGCGTGAGGTCAGAGCTCGGCCATTGCCGACTCCCTGAACGCGTCTCGGGAAACCACTCTCGTCGATTCTGCATTGTCCTCTTGCCTCGATATCGGCACCCGCAAACTCGACGACCCCATGGGGGAACCATCCCAAAGCTCAGAGATCAAAGCCCTCGTCAACTCTCTCAATAACCTCCTCGAGAACCTCCACTTACCCATCTACGTCGAATCTCCCCTAGATCTCACTCCCTCATTGCTGCTTGCTATCTTGGAATGCATCTTACGCGCACGACTCCCTATCTCCGCAAGTATACGGGAAAGCAAAGACTTGATAAACAAAGTCCAAGCGATGAAAATATTTCTGGGTGTGTTGGAATCGGACGTCATTCAGGAGGCTGTGGGGCTTTCGGATGTTGATCCCAGGAAGCTTGCGGTGGGTGAGTGGGATGAGGTTGTGTTTGTAGGAGAGTTACTTTGTTGGCTTGGGAAGAAGAGTGGGCTATTACCTATAGGTGATCCCCAGGAGGAAGGGGAGGAAGGGGAAGAAGGATGGGAAGAGAGCAGAGATATATATGAAGTTGCAGAAGAAGAGGATGATGATAATATGTTCTTGGTCAAGGAGACACGCGAGCCAGAACCCAGAGCTTCGAGCTCGAAATCTCGATCATCATATGCCCATAATCCTCGTACCGCTTCACCACTATCTACACGTTCTACAGGAACGGCACGGACTAGCAGCGCATACACCCCTTCTGCCTATGCCGACTCCGACACCACTCTTCACAGTCATACACACCATCACCCTCGCACATACTCTGAAAGTCATACCCATACTCGTGCACGTTCCCAACCTCGGACATATTCACCACCGCTTTCGGACATTGACATATTTAATTCTACTATGCGTGAACAAGGTGATTACCGAACTAGCAGTCCCGGTCCTGGTCCTTCAACATCTGCTCGACGTCGACACTCTTCTGGACCTCCTGAACCACCCGAATCACCCCTAGAAGAAGAGACTCTTGATGACTTTGAACTTCCCTCGTTCAATCCTATAGGTCATTCCACATTCCAAGCAGAATTCGACGACTCGTATTCTGAACAACCACCCCCTCGATCTCAATCTCGTGCCTCCCGACCTTCATCCTCTTCTCGTCCACAAACACGATTTGCTAACCATGATCCATACGAACATGAAGACGACATCCAACCTCGATCTAAAATGAAAGTACCCATTCGGTATGACGGTTATATCAACCAGGTCGATGACGAAGAAGAACTACGGTCTTTCGAAGCTAGTCGAGACCAAATCCACGTCCCTCGAACCCTATTCCCGAAGGCTAAATATTCCGAACCCACAAGAGCAGACTCACCATTCGGTAACTTCACTAGCGCTCCTCCCACCACAAGCAGACCCATCAGTAGCAACGGTAACGGCAACACAAACGGGACCAATAACTACTACTCACATCGAACGCAAAGTCCAACCCCAACACACCCCGATATGCCTAGCAGTCTATCAACCTCGGACGTCATCGAACTCGACTCCTACTCCTCCCTCGAGGCCTATTGCGCATACGGTCGAATGACATAGGACTTGGATGGGCAGAGGGAGGTGTGCCGAGGATTGTGACGAGACATAACTCACCTAGTCAGCATGCGCTTGCGCTGTTGAATGAACGGGCGAGGTTGAAGGCCGAGTTGGCGCAGATTAAGGCGAGGCGAGGGAGTTGAGGTGGGATACCTGCAGTCGAAATATAGGAGTGAGATTGAAGGTTGATTTCATGGTTTATCGGACCTATGATATGTAGTGGCCGTCGTTTGGTGATCATCTTGGTTTTGGTTTAACTCATTTATTCCGTTTTTTTGTGTAACGTGTTTTTGTTTCTTTCGCTGTCGTTGATTGGTTGCTTTCGATGAATGATATAGATATCGTATGATGTAACATACCTAAGTATTCTATATTCTATGAGCTTTATTCTATGTCGTATTTTATATCAGGAGTCAATCTTTCGAGTTATGATTTATACCCAGCAAGTACGTACATGTACTGTGCGTGGTCTTCAGAAACTACCAAGTTTGAAAAAGCGTAAGCAAGAGCTTGTAAGACGAGCGAATCGGACTCACCCTCCAACGAATGAAATTCGGATTGGATTATTATACCCAAGCCAAAGTAGTTTCCGATGTACCGGGAATTGGACAGATGGCAAGACATTTGAAAGCTATTCCAGGAATCGTCAGAGCCAATCAAGGGTATCGGTGAGGGACCACGGTGTTGTGAAACCGATGAAAAAAAGCCTCTTCAGCTCAGGGTTTCACATTCGAGCACAGGCCGCAACGTGTAATAGCGGGGATAGACAGCGGCGTGCCATCTATAATTACAAAGTGTCAGAACAGACATCGTGCAAATGGAGGTAACAGGTAACATATAGACAGACAGAAGACGGGAGAGGGGGAAATGAATGAGGTCCAGAGCGAGAACCCAGGTTCCATGTGAACAGTGAGAAAGAGAAGGTTCCTGAATGTTCGACAGAGTGTAAGTAACAAGAAGTCAAGGGCAGCTGATGATATCCAGAGCGAAGCCGGAGCCAGAAAGAGTGAGAGCAGAGCCAATTGAACACAGGTGAAGTGCTGGAGGTGTGATTGATGCTATTACGGGAGTGGTCTTGCGATTCGGTGGTATTGTAAGAGATCACATAGGATGATAAGAGCGATACGGAGATCAGAGAGGTCGTAAGGCGTAAGGCGTCAACAGACAAGTAACCGAAGAATGATAACAGAGAGTATCGAATACCTGAGAAGGATCGTGAATGCTCAGATGTCCAGATGATGAGAGTCGGTGTGATGAGGCAAAGGTAAAGAGAATGGAAATAAGAATAGATATGGGCTTTTAAGCCCACCAATTGAGTGCAGACAAAACGTATGACAAACCTTTCTCGTCCGAGACGGACAATCCACGGGCCAACGTATAGATACACGAGGGACATCTGAGAAAGAGATAGAAAACAAAAGTCAAAACGGGAAGAGGAGTTCTGATGATATGAACCAATACCATTGATTTGTAAGTGATCGTCCGAACGAAAGGAATAGGTCGAGGTCATGGGTCGGACGAGCTAGAGGGAGTCCCTTCTAGAGTGTGCTAGAGTAGCAAAGGGTTTGCGTCATTGCAGCAGGACCGCAAGACGACAGTAGCGTGGTTCATGTCCTGTATGGCAACTTCAGAGTTGTGTCCCGACTTCCGTAAATCTGCTATTGTGACAAATCGTCTTACGGGCTGGCTGTTCCGCATGATGATAATAACGGGCAAATTCAAGTCTTCGTTTTGGTCATGCTTTTGAGGCAAAGTATCGTAGAATTGGTCTTGAGAGCACTCAGAGTATGAGTAAAGCAGAAAACTGAGACATATCCTAGAATAGATAGGAGTTGCGAATCCGAATGAGTGGTATGATTCGACTAAGCATGTCGCGGAAGCTTGGGGTCACACAGGTACACGAACAGTCGTCCGTCATCGCGTCATCGGGGACTACCGTCCGCGGGAAGTAAGAAAAATCAAATACTGGAGGAAATGAGGTACTCGACCATGTCCATTAGAGTATGAGCACTGCATGAAAACGGGGCACAAGGGTTGTGAACGGCCTGGAAGGTCATACACTGTTATACATCATGTCAAACCACGCTGTCGCGTGTCCCTCATGGTAGGTATGACCAATTCCAGCGAAGTACGATGCTCAGGAGCATGGAGCCTCGAGATCATTACATCGCACTCACCACTGCCTTGGGAGTAGGTCATCGTGTTTGTCGGGAGTACGTAGGATCGGCAGTATAGGATTGCCAAATGATGACCGGACAAACGAGCGTGAAGGCCTCATGTCCAGACCGCAGTTTGTCGAGAGTCCCGAAGCGCATAGGCATCGGGTAGACATTGACATACGTACATCTGGCGTAGTCTTGCGCCGCTAGCTTTGACCATCGGATCTCTGCTGCCAAAGGGTTTGTCAGTGTTAGCACACAGGCAAAGACTCCAGAAAGTTCTTGCTGTTCTCTTTTGTTCAATTAGTGAAATGTTGGGGGTAGAGGTGTGTGGCGTGCCAAACAGGTGTGGAGGAAGAGACGCCAGAGCCAAATGCGGAGTCGGTTGTCCGAATGCGGTTCAGCCGGAATGAATTGAAGCTTTGCCGATCTAGAATTAGTGCACTTGAGTGGAACCCCTACCCGACTGCCTATATAATGCAGGCAGCATCCGTCTCACTTCCCTTCGTGCTTCAACATTCCATTGAGCCCACCCCAGACCTTCTTACGACCTAAAGGCCTAACCAACCAGCAGACTCTTCACGAACAAACCTCCTATTCCAAACACCACCTACTCACCCATTCACGATGATGATGAAATTCACCCCCGCTGCTCTCTTCGTCCTCTTCGTTACCCTGCTCTCTACGTTGGTCTCTGCCCTCCCAATTTTGGAGTCGCGAGATGTCTTTGTTCCACCCATCACGTCCCCTGATGCCCTCACTATTTGGTCCGTTGGTAGCAAACAGAATGTCACTTGGTATGTTTCATTATCTTCCTGCTAGGATCAATCAACTGATCGGTGTGTGATACAGGGATACCTCGAACCCACCTGCGCAGATCACCAACGGGAATGGCACGATCTACCTCGCCAAGGGCGGTCTTATTCAACTCGACACCCCTCTCGCCGATAAGTTCAGTATCCTCAACGGCATTCAGGAGGTGACCGTCCCTGATGTTGAGCCTGGTGTTGACTATGCTGTCGTCCGTGAGTATTACTTATCATGGTGCCACCTTGACGATTGTCTCACATAACATTTTGTAGTCTTCGGCGATTCTGGCAACTTCAGCCCCGAGTTCTCTATCGTCTAAATCTCACCTCACTGAGGATGAACTGCAAAAATAACTCTCATGTACAATGACCTTTCACGAACCTTCAACCAAACGGACCTTCTGACTTTCAGCGATGTGCATTTTTGGTTTTCCTTCGCTCTCCCATCACTGCCAGTGTAGCATTGATTACCGGAATCGCGCTGAAACGAACACTACTAGCATTTTTTTTACGTTTTAATCATGAACTTTTTGTATACGAACTTTTGACTGGCTTAGTTACATTTTGGACTCTTCGTAGCTTTCGTGACTTTTGCCTTGTATAAGTAGCATTTCATTTGGGACTCTGGCATACTAATTGCAATGTTTTGTGCGTAAACACCATCTGAACAAGGTTCCTCGTTGACTGAGCGTGGTGACCGCGTGCGTGCCTCCTCAGGTGAGTGTCTACAAATGTGGAAGTTGGCGGTAACTTACATGTCTTCCATTGAAGTGTCACTTCCAACTTTCCATTTCACAGCGGAAATAGGGCTCTCCATACCTGGGAAATAACCTACAGATGCAAACCTTGTGATCAAATCCCTCATCGATTTACTTCCGAGGTTCACGCTGATGATCGACGGTAAACACAAACCGAAATCACTGCACTTCAAATTCGAAGCTTGCGTCATGATTGGCCCCGTATAACCCCGTAAGTTCAACGCCCACCATGAGAATCGTTCTAACTTTCACAGTCTCTCAACTAAAACAAGCAGTCCAGTATTCGACGCGTTGGTTTCAACTTCCTGCTACGGCCTTGACACAAATCGTATGTAGTAACTTGAAGTACTTCAAATTTCATTCTCAATATTTATTCCTTCAAGACAAAACCTGCGTCTCGGTAGGTCAGTACTACCCGCAGTACTGGCCGCCCCATGATATGATCCATGACCTAAATGACGCCTCGGCTCGTCTGCCATGTCTCTGCCTATCATTTCTCTACATTTTTCTACGATGGAAACCCCATTGAAGCTCCAACCACCATGACAGCCTCGTATAGCCTCTTTCAAATTTGTAGGACGCTCTCTAGTATATAACCTCCCCGTATTCACTCGGAACAAACACTATCATCACCGTTGAACTCACCCAAACCCACCCTCAACCCGACTTTCAAAGATGAAGTTGTCCACCTCGTCGTTCTCTCTCTTGGCCACTCTCTTAGCCACTTTCGCCCTTGCCAACGCACAGTCGGACGATTGTGGCCAGCGATGCTGGGATGCCGCGTCTAGCCCTAGTGCAGGAAGCATTGACTGCGATCCGTGAGTACTTGAGATTCCTCGTTATTAATAATGTTGTGACCGGGTGTTAAACATTCTTATCCCTGTATCTTTCAGCTCGGACTTTGACTGTCTTTGTCACAACGGTAACTTCCTCATCTTTGCGTCGAGGTGCACGATGAACTGCGACGATGCCGCCCGAGCCTTTGTTAGTAACCGATGTGCACCTTGTAAGTATTTTAGTTGAGTCTTGGGTTCGTGTTGCGTTGATGAATGGTACCCCCCACAGTTACCAGCACACCTGCTGCGCCTACCCCGGTTGCCACTGCTTAAAACCATCGAGAGTAGTCGACATTAGGCAGTATTGGGCCCATGTCAGACACAGTCACGAGAGTTGTATGAAGAAATACATTACATTCGTGTCTTTCAACTGAGTACTTGCATCGGGGAAATTGTTGTCAGAATATGTAGAACGCCCACGACCAACGGGCACGGATTTAGCAAGTAGAACTGAATAACAGGTAAAAGTGATATAATTAAGCAGCCATAGTAATAGTTTCCGACAAATAGAGGGTCACAACCAGCGAGAGTTATTCAGAAAGCCAATAGTGTAACAGCCGGGCCATCGAGATACAAAGAGCTAAAATTAGGCCGTCGTCAGTCAGACTCTTGAAGATGCCCACGAACGACGAAAAGACATACTCGGTGGGAACTTTAAGGACGTTCAGCTTGTCCGATAGCAGCATCAACAGCAGCCCTAGAAACGAGACCTCGAGAAACAGCGACATCAAGGAGTTGACGAATCCAGATTTGGCAGTTAAACACCCCATCGACGACTTGCACAGGATGGCCATGAGCGATAGCGTCCCATTTCTTCCGTTCAGCAAGAGTCGACTTCAAGACCAGAGGAATCATCTTGGTATCATGTAGCGAAGTAGCTTTCGTCAAGGGTCCCCAGTTAGTGTAATGTTTGCTACGTTTCTCTTGAGTGAGCTGGATGATACGATTGTAGTTCTTGGATTCGTGCATGGGGTATGCAATAAGCCAGTGACGTTGATCGGGTGGAAGTCGAGAGACTTGCTGGGCGACCAAGTAGATATCCTTCGGCCCCTCGGTGTCTTTGTATATATGGTCGAGAGAGCTAGGTTTTTCGTTTCCGTCTTTCTCGGCTTTAGTCCGACCGAAGTTCTCTTCGTATTGAACAGAAGCCATTGGTAGACGAACGGGATTGAAGGAATTGAGAAAGTGAAGTGATAGGAGGTGCTGAGAGAAGCAGGAGAGGTTGTTGATGTGGGGGATTCGGAGGAAAGACTGGCATGGTTTTATACTGAGAGAAGCCTGGCGAGATGGGAAATGAAACTGGCGAGACGAACATTAATGGCCCCCAGTCAAAGAGACATATCGGATTTTGCGTAAATGTATACTCAAGCGCAAAGTTCGCCGGGATTGAACGTAATGAACGTAAAACATGGGTATGGCCGAGCGCGGGCCAAAGGATGGCCAACCAGCGCAAGCCATTGAAATCTCAAGATCAGTATATACACCATTACCCAATATAAATAACATAAATGACATAGTGCTAATCTGTAGGCCGGTTCAGTTCAGGTATCCAAGTGAATAGAAGGACAGAAAGCTTACCTTATAACATATTAGCTCCAAACTTGCTCACTTTCGTATGCACTTCCGTTGGCAGTTGACGCAACAGGTTGCGGATGCGCCCTCTGTTTACCTTTACCACCGTGTTCCTTTTCCAGTAGCGTTAGTAGTCTCTTCATCATCTCCCCTTGCATATCTACTGTCGCTTTCAGTTCGGCAATTTGTGATGCAAGATCGGCAGTTCCAGTTTCCATCGATCTTTGTCGGCGAAGGATACTACGTGAGCCCACGAGTCGTTCAGGTAGTGGCTCCGTAATGCTAGCTATTGACGACGCGCGTGCTCTTCGAATAACTGGAGATGCGACCGGTGTTGAAACGAATTCCCCTGTCACGTCTGTGGTCTAGATTATGGATTTGTGTTAGTAAGCGGTACAAGGAGAAATTATTTGGGACATACCTGGCTGTCTTTCATCATATCCCAGACGTGACTAAACTCTCGCCCAAGTACGAAGGTGGGCAGAGCGATCAGGAGCAACCCAAAGACGAGTAGGGGAAGTGTTACTAGTCTTCCAAGGAACGAACGCGGGGTGATTTCACCATATCCTACAGTCGTGATGGCTGAGTGGGACGATCAGTATATTATCCCGTTTTGATGTTCAATTTTTTGAGATAGTACTGACTGACAAGAACAAACCTAGCAGATAATGCAAGTTCATGAAGGAATCCTAATGCGAAGAAGATTGTCCCACTCACCATGCAGCGGCAGGTATTGACTGATTAACGAGAATGTAGCTTTAAGATCCAAAGAGTAATCGTCGATGTTTAGGATAGCACGTACGGCAAATTGGCTAGGGTCACCATCTGAATTTATAAAGATACCGAGAGCGTCATCCCAAGAGCCGCGCTCAGCGAAATAGCTAGATGTATTTATATCAATATGGTACGTTTTGAAAACCGTGCAAAGGTCTACTCACAGCAATGTACTGAATACTACGAGTACCATTGCCACGAAGAATGCAAGGGCTAGCAATGCGTGTTGCGATCGTCTGAATGATAATATCATAACCTCTATCGTGCTGTGAAATTCATTGTGATTCTGTTCGTTTGTGCAGGATTTTAGAGGGGGACTTACAGAAGAAGGGTATTATTGTGTCTGAATGGTCTGAACACCCTGAAAAGTCGGAAGGTTCGTAAAATCGTAAATCTGAAGAACGTAGCCTGCGGGGAATATCAGCTTGTGTAATTCAGGGGACATGTATCGAAAGTGGTACCGTATCTTGCTGTAGAGCAATTTCTATATAGTACGGCAATATACCCAACAAATCTATTATTCCAAAGAAAGCTAAGAAGACTCAGTATTGCGAATAGCCTATAAATCGCCTCGTTGTAGTGGGGTACATACAAGTTGACCACATCATAAGGCCCCTCCACGTATTTGAGTGTGCTACGCATCTCGCTGTGTATTCGACAGTGAACAGAACAACCAAGCTTGTCTCCAGTCCGAACCAAATGCTTGCCGGGATAGAGTGGAATGCAGGGACCGTCTCCAGCACAGTGATAACAGCCGAGATAATGATTATACTGGTAGTGAAGACGTGAATGAGAAATGCTGCCTGAGAAGAAGCTGGGTGTTCCAGGAGTAAATATAGCTTGCGCTTCCACAGGGGATGTATGTCGTCTGCATTTTCTTTATCAACGCTATCTAGCGAAAGTCCGTGAGGTAATGTTTCTTCGTCCCGAGATGTTCTACGACGTCCAACGCCGGCTAATGGAATGTGTTCCGAAGACATTGAATACTATGATAACATGGGGATGGATGAGAGATGTGTTCGTTAGTCTGCTGGCCATGCGGCGCAGCGACAGCGTCAACGTCTGCGAAAGCGCTCTCGATCACTGGGATCATCTATTCTCATTCCCTAACTCTCATGTTCATCGACCCTCGTCAAGCCCGCCGACGTCGTATCAGATTGAAACGGCGGATTCCAGACCAATGACAAATCTCCCTGTTGGAAACGCACCATTTCAAGTTATCAGTGCTAAAGTCCTCTCTCCATTCAGCAGGTTTGTTCCGAACTTTCGTTGAAGTCAAATGGACACACGTATTACAATTCACTCGGTCTCCTGTGAGAGACGTAATATACTTGTATGTTCGCTTCAGATTACCATCTTCCATTCTGTTTATCTGTCATTTCTTATTTATAACCAAGACTAGCGTTTATCTGATGAACAAGTTCTTGCGCACAGGTACCGGAGAAAGTGGTTCGGCCGCTTTGGATTCCATACGCCTATATCTAGCCAACCCAACGCTCAAACAGCCCCCATTCCCAACCTTATACACCCCCACTTAGATTCATTGGTCTCGATCCCAAGATCACAGTAACGTAAGGTCAGTGTATGCGCCTTTCAGATCCAGCTGTCTTGATCTTGCCGTTTATGTTCTCATCGTCTTGCATATTCAGTTTTGACGACTTCACTGTCACATCCACCTAGTGTAACGACTGTATAGTGCTATCCTATGGACCGTGATGAAGAGCCACCCGCTGCACCTCTACGACAGTTTATAACGAGAGGTTATCAGCAAGAGCTTCTCCATGAGTCCTTACGTCGAAACGTTGTCATTGCTCTCGACACCGGATCTGGAAAAACTCATATCGCTGTTCTAAGAATGAAACATGAAGTTGAACGCGACACGAAGAAGGTGGCGCAATATTTCCTGTCTAGCTCTCTTTCATTGATCTTTGTAATTGGGATAGACGGTCTGGTTCATTGCACCCACAGTAGCATTGATCGAGCAACAGCGTGAAGTGATACGCGGATCCATTCCTGTTCCTGTTGGCCTTGTCAGCGGACAATCTGAACCCGACCAGTGGAAGGACGCGAAAGTCTGGAAGAAACTCCTAGAAGACCACCCTATTATGGTTTCAACCCCCCAGATCCTACTCGATGCTCTTCGACACGGATTCCTTTCCCTTGGCAACGTTAGTCTTCTAGTATTCGATGAAGCACACCATGCGACCTTGAAACACCCTTACAACACCATCATGCAAGATTTCTACTTCAAATTACCAGCCCGTAATGGTAGCACCGATACCAATATTGGCGTCCGACCCATGATATTAGGACTCACGGCTAGTCCTATCTATGGAGGCGACGTAGCCAAAGCATTCAGGTATTTCATTTCTTATTGTTTTATCTTAGGCGGGTCACTCATTATATTGAAGAGAGCTTGAGGCGAACTTGGACTGTGTCATTCTATCATCGCGCGCCAATCGCGATGAATTAGCTCAACATGTGCATCGACCTATCTTTAAGCAGATTCTTTGGGAATACCCCAGCTTTTCCTACGAGGAAATTCCATGGTCAGGTCCCGCAGCAAACGTGATTGCCTTGAATACAGTCTATCAGAGCCTCGATATTAACGAAGATCCGTATGTGATCTCCCTTCGAAAGCAGCTTGCTAAACTGGGACCCAGCAATGCTCGTACTCGACTGGACCAGAAACTATCCAAGACCATCGATAAGAAAGATACTTTCAGTCATAAAGGAATTCGCGATTTTCGTAGGGCCGCCTGTGACATCTGCTGGGAGCTCGGTCCTTGGGCAGCGGACTGGTATGTCTCCGCCGTTATAAAACAGGCGAACAGTGTCGCAACTGTAAACAACATCATCATGACCACGTGGAAAGAGCAAGAGAAGGATTATCTTCTCAGTGCGCTTAAACGAGTACAGTTGACTCCTGTTTCCACAGATCCTCAATACATATCTTCTCGCGTCTCTATCAAGGTACGCAAATTGATTGGATGCCTAGTAGACGAAGAAAATCTTGCCCGCCTCGACAACGAGCCATATAGTGGTATCGTCTTCGTCACTCGCCGGGATTCCGTACTAGCCCTCAGCCATCTTCTTTCCTGCGTACCAGAGACCGCGGGGATATTCCGGATAGGGTGCCTTCTCGGAAGTTCTACATCTTCGAAAAGACACTCGTTCCTGGACATCACCCGGGTCATGGTGAAGGACTCTCCTGGCGAAATCCTTGCTGACTTCAAACTTGGCGAGAAGAACCTCATCGTGTCTACTTCTGTTGCTGAGGAAGGAATAGACATTCAAGCGTGTGGTAGTGTCATTCGTTTTGATCCCCCGCAGAATATGGTCTCCTGGGCCCAGAGCAGAGGTCGAGCAAGACGAAAGAAGAGCACGTACGTCTTGTTCGAAGATGCTAGCGGCGCCGCGTCGAAAATTCAGAAATGGCAAAACATGGAAAGCGAAATGGTAGCCAAGTACAATGATCAGCATAGATTGCCCGATGAACCTATGGAGACTGTTGAAGAGATTGAATATGATATGGAATTCCGCGTCGAAGAAACTGGGTTTGTTTTCTCTACCTGCAACTAGGGCTACAGTCCCGCTAACTCTGAGTCTTGTCTTTAGTGCATTGTTAACCTTGGACGGCGTAATCAGTTACTTATATCATTTTTGCTCTATTCTCCCTTCAAGCGGGCACGGAAGCCATCTTCCCATCTTCGATCTGGACCCGCCTGACTACCCAGAGGGATGGCATGAGTTTGGGAGCCGAACCTATACGTCTCCATACCAGGGGCCGTGGACAGCCACATGCATCTTACCTCGAATCCTTCCGCCCCAGTAAGGTCACCTTTAAACGGCATCTATGACTATACTAACATTGATTCCCAGCCTTCGAACCTTCACGAGCCACAAGCCCTATAGGTCGAAGTTGTCGGCTCGATGCCACGCCGCTTTCAGAGCATACGTCCAACTGTATAATGCAGGACTACTCAACTCTCACTTGCTACCCTTGTTAAGTGCCATCGAGAATGACGTCCACGAAGAGGTGAAACTTCTCCTGAAGGATGTCACACAACGGGCAAGCACTGCCAACGTATCGCTTCAGATAGACCCTTTCGCTGTCCCAACGCCAATCATCAATATGTGGTGGAGCTATCGGCTCGCGTTTGGCGACGAGCACGACTTGTTCATGTTCGTGCCAATCCAATTGCCTTCCTTCGACCCAGATGACTTGCCTTTACTCTATGTGCCGGGAAAGAAGCCGTTTCGGGTCACCCTTGTCCCCGGTGCTATTTACGCCACCTCGAGCAAAATAATCGCCGCTGCTCAATCCTACACCCACCGCATATTGTTTTCTATTTACGGTTCTCCACGGGTGAAGGGCGACGACCGCGACTTTATCCATCTATTCCTTCCTGTGCAGGAGGATCGTGGGCTTTGGGACGATCGTAGACTATGGCACACTTCGAAGGCGACTTACGATCGACATGAGAATCAGTCTCAAGTCAACGCACGGACTTTCGGCTCAAGAACCGGCTACTCTGTCGACCTAGCTATCATCAGAGAGAACGACAAGTCGTCCAAAGCTCTGAGATTCCTTGGATGGCACGATGGTCCTATCTCGAGGGAAGAAGAGGAATGGATCAGGGAAAGATACGATGGATATGATAATGTCGAAATCATTTTCCCGCTTCTCGTTGTGCAAAGCCTACCACGCCGAGAGAATTTTCTGGTTCCCCTACAGTCCGAGACCGCTGGTCTGAGCAAGGATGATCCATGGCTCGTTCTACCAGAACATGCTACCGTTGACCTCATCTCCCTAGAGGAAGCAGAGATCGCAAAGATCATCCCATCTTTCCTCCGTGGATTACCGAAAGCCATGACCACGATTTCTCTCCGCGATAAATTATTCACCGATCCCATCCTACGCGAGATACCCCTAGAATTGCTCACCACCGCTATCACCTCCCCCATTACAGGCGAGACGCATTACCAGAGACTGGAAACACTGGGAGATACTGTGCTGAAATACACCATTAGTATTCAGCTTTTCGCCGATCACCCGTATTGGCACGAAGGCTACTTGAGTAAGAGGAAGGACCATGCCGTGAGTAACAGCCAATTGGCGAAGGAAGCCATTGGCAAAGGACTCTACGAGTATATCATTCGTGACCGATTTGCTCCCAAGAAATGGAAACCTCGATATTTGAGTGACAAACCTCTTGTCGAACCCATCGAGAGTCCTGAAGAGGCTGCGAAGGAGGTTCAGACTCCTCAACCCGAGCAAGGTCCACCTCCTCCTGCGACTACGAACGGGACACAAGACGAGACTGCTAATGGTACGACTGAGCCGGAGAAACCAAAGCGGAAGAAGAAGCAGAACAGGCAGGAGCTCTCTACCAAGGTGCTCGCTGATGTCGTCGAAGCCTTGATAGGTGCAGCTTACGAGCATGGCGGATTCGACATTGCCATAAAATGCATTGAAACCTTCGGCTTAGGTATTCCTTTGTGGCAATCTATCCCCACTCGCATCGAAACCATATTGTCCCGCCTCGAGCCAATTGAGGAACCTCCGCCTCAGTTGACCTTTGTCGAACAGATTCTCGATTATGAATTCACTCACAAGACGCTTTTGATCGAAGCATTGACCCATGCAAGTTATCAGGGTGCTTACGACAATGTTTCTTATGAACGTTTGGAGTTCCTCGGAGATGCCGCTTTGGACATGATCGTCACCGATTATTTGTACCATGCTCCGGGCAAGAACTACAGTCCCGGACATATGCACATGCGAAAGGAGGCTCTCGTAAACTCGCACCTCCTTGCATTCCTTTGCGTGGACAACTCCCTGGTATTGGACGCCCCTATGCCTTCTTTCGATGCAGTCGAAGGGCTTACATTCGTTAACGACGATCAAACTCTCCCTCTCTATAGATGTCTCATGCACTCCAGCACCCGAGTTCTCGAAGATCAACATGTCGCCTTCACTCGTTATCAGAAGATCGTATCTGCAGCCAAAGAGTCGCTTTCAATAGGCAAGGTGTATCCTTGGTCACTGCTTACGAGTGTACTGGCTCCCAAGTTCATCAGCGATATGATTGAAAGTTTGTTGGGCGCGGTGTTCCTCGATTCTAGAGGTGATCTCAACGCCGTACGACGTGTCTTGAACAAACTCGGACATCAGGCCATCATGGAGCACATCGTACGCGATGACGTGGATGTTATTCATCCTATCTCTCGTATTGCGATATGGGCAGCCAGACCCGATGACAAGAAGAAGCTCGAAATCAAGATGGAGAAAATCAAAGGCAATGTCTCTTGTACCATTACATTGGATGGTACAGAAGTCACTAAGGCCTCCGAACGATATCGAGGAAAGGCAACTCGAAATCACGTCCGTTTTGCCGCTGCCGGAGAAGCTATCGCGAAACTCCATATTCTGGAGGAAGAAAAGCCAGAGGATGTTGACGAAGTAGGGTGGCCAAGTGACGTACCAGAGTATGAGTACTGATCTTCAGACCACGCAAGGTTGACGATGATTTGTTTGTTTTTTACGATTCGCAACCTTTCATGAAGTAGCAATGCCACTGTAATTTTACGATGGAAGGAACCCTTGTACCAATATTTGTTACGTTATCATTTTATCGAGGAGATGAGCAGGGGAAGTTCGACCGGATCGATTTATACCCATATGTAGCTGTTTCGTAAACTTGAGGTGAGTATATCATTCCCAGGGTCTCTAGACGGTAATGTAGAGCCCCCTCGGCATATTTACTTGTGTATGCTTTACCTTGTGAACTCTGACGAAGCACTAATATACGGCCAGACAAGATGAGTCAAGAGATCATAAGTCAAAGCAATTACATTGTCTGTAAGATATTCGATAGTATCATGTACCACCCGCTCTGGTAGCTTATAAAATTCCCTGTCGAAGATATGGCTCCTCATCCTAGACCTTACGAACGGGTATCGAAAGGGTCTCCATCAATGGGCAATATAGGGTAAAGACCTCTAAATCCGAGGCTTCGATCAGCGTTGTGGCTTGTTTGCTTGTGCTTGTCAATCTCAGGTCAGTTATCTTGGGCCAAGATCGTGCCATTTTCTCTAATGACTCCGCCGTCAAGTTCACCCCAAATGCCTCGATATTGAGCTGGGTTAATTCAGCTAGAGCAAAGGTGGGCGCAAGGGTTTCGCCTGTTATGAATAGATCGTCCCGCTTCGTGTTCGGGTTATGGCGTTCTACTATATTTATCTCTAGCGAGTTAAGTTGTCTGTGCATTGCAATGGCCTGCAGAAAATCGGACAGCTCGGCGGGGCTGTAAGTGAGCCAACAGCGGAGAACAATCGATCTAAGACCTCGAGGATGAACGGCCTTGATAATTTGAGTTATAAGCGGCACATTCTTCGTAGTAATCGTCAGGTCTTGTAAGGAGGCGAAGTAATTTTCCTGAATTGGCGAGGGTTTCAAAGGAGCGACATCGTCCGCTACTGCAACTCGAAGTCGGCAAAGTTTGGGGCGTTGCGAGAGCAAGGTTAGGTCGTCAGTGGATATGGGTTGACTAAAACAAGTTTGAGTTCCCCAGTAATTGAAGTCGCGGATCTCCAAAATAGTGAGATCCTGCCATGAACGCAATGCCTGGGAAAAGCTCGTTCGGTTCATCTCTGATGGTATGAAGTCATGAACGGTGACGACCACCCTCCGTAGTGCAGGTGTGGTGGACTGTAGAAGGCCCCATAGCTTGACAGCGTTCATATTACATCCGACAAAAACACAGACGGTAGTCAATGTTGGTGATAGGAATAGCGAGAGCGTCGGAAATCGTAGGCGGCCCTGGTAATCCTTCCATTTGAGTTTCCGAAGATTGGGTAGTAGAGGTACACCCGGAGGACGGTAAGCGAGCAGGTCAATGAGAAATTGAGTGTGAACTGCATTGTAGTAGTCATAGTCCCGGAGGACTCTGACGCGTTTGCTGTACCTTCTGAATTGTTCCCAGTCGGCGATGGTAGGAACCTTCGAGAGGCCAATTACGGCCTATTATTTCAATATGTTCAACAAAAAGTCAATATTCACAACACAAACAACACCCGATATGTACTCACGGTTGGGTGAGGGGGGTCTTTCTTATGTTCCATTTCTATTTCTTCATCATCATAGTCGGACGGAAATATTGGCTCTACATTTGGTAGGAAAGCAAAGGCCAGTGGACCTGGATTCTCCAGTTCACGCCATAGAATATCTAAACCAGGCTCGCGGAACGTATGACAAGTCAACACAAATGCTAAAACATCCTTGCGACTCGGACTTGTCCGCATCTCGTCTAAAAAAGTGACGATAGCCTCCAAAATTTCGCTGACGAAGAGACAATGGTGCATTTTGGGATCTAGTCAACGTCGTGTGCGCGATGAGCGCAGAGTATGGTGAGAGATAGTGAGGTATGGTCTGGTGTGGTCGCTTGTAAAGAAGCCTTGCGGGCGTCAGCACCTTTTTCCGTGATATATTTATGATCGAGTCCGAATGTGTACAGTATATTATGCATACAACCAAGATTTTAGTTTACAATGTATCCTTCCGAGAGATAACTATTCTAGCAACCCCAGGTCAAAGCACCCTAGTGTTCAGTCTCTTCCCAAGTTCGACCAACAGTCTTGACGAGATCAGCTTGTGTGATCTGTTTACCACTCGTAAAGTAGCCAGCAGCGATCTTGGCATCGATTTCAACACGAGAGTCGGGAGGTAATAGGTGGTCAGGGATATCGTATCGTTTAAGGATGGAAATACCGGATTGTACGATGGCGTTGTATTTCCTGTAGAGAACGAGTTGATGAATTTTGATGAACAAGATACGGAGTAGAAATATATACGTACATGTCACTCATGGATACCATGTTGTCGATCTTGGTGATACCAAGCCAGTGGAGGACGTCTGGCATCAATGCCTGGAATCGCATATCTTTGACACCAGCGATAAGTTCTGTTGACTTGAAGTATCGGTCTGCAGAGTCGCCTCCACGCTTTCGCAGGTTATAGACGAGGTATCTAGAGAGTCATAATGATCAGATTGTGCTGGTATATGACAGAGAGAATCAAAATCTTACTTTGTGACTTCACCAAGAGCACGACCTTCTTTACGGAAGTAGACAACAAGACCAACACCACCACGTTGAGCAGTTCTAACACACTCCTCGATAGCATAGATTAGGTATGGTTTGCAGGTACAAATGTCGGATCCGAAAACGTCTGATCCGTTACCTGAATGTGAATAAATGTTTAGTATAATGCTGTAAATGTTCAGTCGGTAAACATACATTCGTCATGCACTCGCACGGTAAGTTCTTTCGACTCATCAGAAAGGTAGGCCGGAGGGCCAACTGAAAGGATCGTCAGTAATCAATCAGCGGAGAAAGAACGGCTAAACTCACAGATATACACGGTCAAGCCACCGATCGGTGGGAGGAAGACTTTGATATCAGGACGAGTGATGAGTTCTGGATACATTCCTCCAGTGTCTTCGAACAAGGCCCGTCGAAGCAAACTCTCAGAACTGTCAACGGGATCGGGATATCAGAATCAATTATTCAAACGACGTCATCCAGGAACGACTTACATTCCAAAACGCTCCGCGACACCAGGAAGGTACCAAACGGGCTCAACAGCAGCTTTACTGACAACAATCTCAACGCCGGGATCTGCTGTGCTCACAGACCCGTCTGCGTTGTGCATAGGCTGACTCTTGACGAGAATCTTGCCATCAACCGTCAGTTCACCCTTCCTCGCAGTCTCGTCGATTTCACTCAGTTTCATGTGTGCCTTAGTCACAGCAATGCTCGGTCGGACATCTAAACCAAGTTCCTCAATCTCCTTCTTGAATACCTCAGTAATCAAATGACCCCAAGGATCGAAAGAGACGATCTTGGTAGGATCAGACCATGCAGGCTGAGGTGGAACAGATATAGCTGGTTCGGTCTTTGAATAATCAGGCTTGTGTGTAGGTGAAAGAGTACCCATAGCAATGGCTAGAGCTCGGTAGATGGAGTATGAACCCGAATGTGCACCCAACGCATTACGCTGTTTGATCGAAGACGGAAGGCGAGACGGAATGACTGGACCACGGACAACAGGGTCTGCTGCACCCCATACTAGAGGATAGGGCTTGATACCAGACTGGTCGGGATAAGCTGTATGACGCCGTCAGTGGAACGTCTGCATATAGGGGGATATTACTGACTGGTAAGCAATACCCGCCCCGGATAAAGAATCTTCTCCCTCTCCTTATCACTGATTGGCTTGTCAGCATCATGTGAAGGTGCCGCCATTGCCGACAACGCTGAAGCAGTGGTGAACGATGAGGGAGGTGTCGGTGAGTCTGCCTGACTGCGTCCTGGAATGGGAATAGCATGTCTCGGTGGGGACTGTGGCGGACTGGGTGCCGAATTTCCACCTAACGAATCTAACTGCAGGAATCGAATCAGATCAACAGCGTTGACATACCGTTGACATTGACACATACCTTAGCCTGTAAGATCTGCTGCGAGACCTGGAGAGACTGAAGCTGATTCAAGATCTGGGTGAGCACTGCGTCAGAGATAGCAGACATGATGGTTGTTGGTAAAGAAAGTTATCGATATGAATTCGTACTTATACCATGCACTGTATGCACGGCGAACAGGAGGCAAGAAGACTGTGCGGCATCCTGCTGCTTGTCTGAAACTCCTTTTAAGTCCGTCGCTGAACACGATGGTTATGGTCCGATAAAGCGCCACGAGCCGGTACCCGAGGGGCGGTACTGCTATAATGTTCAGATATGCAAATAGGAAGAACGTTAACTTCTGCTTGGTTATCGTCGAGCATGACGCTGACAAGACATTTCACGCGCACAAATGGGAGATAATGATAAGCTCAATTGACATCGATACACCGCCGGGATAGCCATGCGTATTGAAGATAATTACAAGATAATATTTCATGGGTAAGATCGAGGATTTAATGAACACCTCCTGTATAGTCGGCCGTCAAGGCGTCGATAACCTTATGATCTAAATGTGCACGTAGACGGAGAAATTGCTACTGCAATGCCAGCAGAGAGCAGCGATGCGGTCGTTGTTTGATCATCTCCAGGGTGCGGTTTGAGGACCCCGAGGCTTTGGGGTGGTACGCACAAGCCCTGCGATGCATGGAGGATAGAAAGCTTGAGCCTCAGCTGAAACTGCATGGTAGTTGTTGTCCTTCGGATACAGTTGCGTATTCCAGTTTGCTCCATGGTTTGGTTTCTTGCGCGACGAGGGAGGTTGTGAGGGAGGAGGAAGGGTTTGGGAGGGAGCATTGCCATGACTAACATCGACCGACGGGGGCAGTAGATGACTCGCATTGGGTGGTGGCACTGAAGACATTGACGGTGTTGTTGCTGATGGTCGCGGGGTCTTCCCGTTTATTTTCGGAGTCCCATCGAGAGGATTCAGACCATGTAAACTATACCATGTCATGACATTGCCACATCTCCTACTACAAACCTCCATGTGGTCCGGGTTTGGGGTGAAAAGGTTGTTACAATCAAACCGAGCGCATTTTTTCGTGGACGGCATCATGATGTTGGAGCAAGAGGGTTGGACAAGTTGAATGTAAAGGAATGTTAGTGGGTGTTGGGAGTCTGGGAGGGATGTTGGTCGAAAAGGTCTTTTGTTTTATAGCAACTTGAATGGACGCGTCACGCAGGCCAGGCCTAAGGTGACGATTGTCAATTACCTTTGCATGTCAAAGAGTTATTTCGGTTATGCATGAGACGGACAATGAGACAATAACGGTTGCTATACGCTGGTCCGGATGCCAGACCATAGTATTAGTTTATGGCGGAGATAACCATAGGTTTTATAGTAGAACTTGAACAGCTTCTGCTAGTCAGGAAGTAGTAAACTTGCCACGAACTTGAATCGTAGCTCGTTAGCGATAGGCCATGCACGTTCTAAGAGGGGGTGAGTATATTTGGGGGAAGGTAAGACAATAGACTTCAGTTCAGGCACCATATCTGATACCATTGCCTAAAGGTCAATATCGTTAGTGGACTAATGACGGACAGTACTCAGTGCGATTGACAACTTGGCGAGCCATCCCAACGATCCTAAATATAGTAATACGACAAATGTTCAAATGATCGGAAACATACCCGATTTAGAGTGAGAGCGCCCTTTCGAAATTTACCAAAGTTTCGATCAAAGGCTCCGGGTGCGGAGGTAAGTGCTTACAAGTACTGACTGAGTCTACTCTCCAATTCTCACCGAGTCTTCTGTAGTATCATACTTGAGTCCTTTGCGACTTATCCATCATCTAGTATCGTCATCATGAGGAAACAGTTGGATCCCAGGATCCCTATCCTCATCAACAATAATGTCAAGCAGAATCACCGATCATTCATAGTGCTTGTAGGGGACAAGGGAAGGGACCAGGTACGTCCTTCGTACAGGATGACATACTCGAACTTGACTAACACATCATGGCTATAACACCAGATTGTGAATCTTCATTATCTTCTATCTCAAGCACGAACTGCTGCTCGACCGTCCGTTCTTTGGTGCTACAAGAAAGAGCTTGGGTTTTCAAGGTACGAGACGGTTTACTCATGAATTCGCGAGGAATATACCCTCGTAGAAGTCCATACTATGGTATCTCATGAGACTTTCCCTTAGTCATCGAAAGAAACGTGAAGCCAAAATCAAACGAGATGTTAAACGAGGGATTAGAGAGCCTAATGACCAGGATCCTTTCGAGATCTTCATTACTGTCACCGACATTCGTTATACGTGCGTAAAATTCATTTTCACCCTTCCATCATTTCTCTAAATCAAGTTCGCATGCAGTTACTACAAGGAGTCCCACAAAATTCTCGGCCACACCTACGGAATGCTTGTTCTGCAGGATTTCGAAGCCATCACCCCCAACTTGCTAGCTCGCACGATTGAGACAGTGGAGGGAGGCGGTTTGGTTGTGTTATTACTCAAAACAATGTCATCTTTACGGCAGCTCTACGCCATGACAATGGTGAGTTGGTAGTTGACTTATTTTGTTTCTTTCCATTTTGACCTTGTACAGGATGTCCATGCACGATACAGAACATCCGCTCACGACACAGTTGTTGCCCGATTCAACGAACGTTTCATCCTCTCTCTAGGATCATGCGACGACTGTCTAGTCCTGGACGACGAACTTAACGTACTCCCTATATCAAAAGGCAAAGATATAAAGCCAATCGAAGAAGACCGAGGGAAAGGGAAAGAGTCTTCTGAACTCAAAGAACTAAAAGACAGCCTTGCCGATACAAAACCTGTCGGCGACCTCGTGAAACTTGCAAAAACCGTGGACCAAGCTCAAGCTATCCTCACGTTCGTAGATGCTATTGCGGAAAAAACACTATCGAGCACGGTCACCTTGACTGCAGGACGTGGTCGAGGAAAGTCTGCTGCTCTTGGTCTGGCGATTACTGCTGCTCTGGCTCATGGCTATTCGAATATTTTCGTCACTAGTCCTAGCCCTGAGAACTTGAAAACTCTTTTTGAGTTTGTTTTCAAGGGATTGGATGCTCTGGGTTACGAGGAACATCTGGATTACGATATTATGCAGAGCACAAATCCTGAATTCAACAAAGCGATTGTTCGTGTCAATGTGTTCAGACAACACCGTCAGACAATCCAGGTATATTTCCAAACCTTGTACTCCTCCATAGGACTCGATGACTCAAATTTGTTTCCAGTATATTCAACCTCAAGATGCACATGTCCTCGGCCAAGCCGAACTTGTCATTATCGACGAAGCTGCTGCCATCCCTCTTCCCCTCGTTCGCAACCTTATCGGCCCATACCTCGTCTTCATGGCGTCCACCATCAATGGATACGAGGGAACCGGTCGATCATTGTCCCTCAAGCTCATTCAACAACTTCGCGAAAATACACGACCAATACTCACCAAGGACGCAGCACCTGCAGAGGACGACGCGACTGTTGCTTCTGCTTCAAAGAAGATCGTCAAAGCACCACCCAAAGCACGAACACTTCGCGAAATCAAGCTTGAGACGCCTATACGATATTCCACCGGTGATCAAGTCGAGAAATGGTTGAACGGTTTGCTTTGTCTCGATGCTACAATCTTACCGAAGTCGTCTCAATATGGCTGCCCTCATCCTTCTCAGTGTGAACTCTTTTACGTATCGAGGGACACATTGTTCAGTTACCACCCTGCTTCGGAAGTGTTCTTACAGCGCATGATGGCTCTCTACGTTGCGTCGCATTACAAGAATCAGCCGAACGACCTACAACTCCTTTCTGATGCCCCTGCCCATCACCTTTTCGTCCTCCTACCTCCTTTAAAAGATGACGAAACACATTTGCCAGAACCTCTCGTGGTATTACAAGTAGCGTTGGAAGGTAACATAAGCAAGTCAGCGATCATGGACGGTCTGAGTCGTGGGTTCAGAGCAGGCGGCGATATGATTCCTTGGTTGGTTTCTCAGCAATTCCAGGAAAGCAAGTTTGCTTTGTTATCTGGTGCCCGTGTGGTTCGGATAGCGACTCACCCGGATTATGCTCACGTATGCAGAATTTTTTTTAGTCATCGTTCTACTATTTTGGTATCAACTCACACCATTTCCTAGATGGGATACGGCTCGAGGGCTATGCAAGCGTTGAACTCGTATTACAGCGGAGAATTATTCAGCCTCGACGAGAACTCAGCACCTGAAGCATCCTACCCTGATCCTTCGTTCGTAGATGAGGTAAGATAATCCCGCGATTGCATAGAGTATCTACACCCCAAGCTGATAATATTTCAGTCGACCGACCTTCTCACCGACACCCCTACCGTCCGTTCGGCGAATGCTATGCCCCCTCTCCTTCAGAGATTAACTGAAAGAAGACCGGAAACCCTTGATTATCTTGGTGTATCATATGGTCTCACCCCACAATTACTCCGATTCTGGAAAAGAGCAGCGTATGTGCCGCTCTATCTTCGACAAACCGCGAGCGAACTCACAGGAGAGCATACGTGTGTAATGGTGCGAGGGCTGAACTCGTCGACGGAAGCTGAGCTCGAGTGGCTGGGCGAATTCGCAAAAGGTGCGCGTTTCATCCCTTTTTCATACAAACCTAATAAACCTAATATCTCTGTAATTGAACTCTGTTTATGGTGTAACTAACTGATTTGTGGTGGTAATTGGCAGATTTCCGAAGACGATTCCTGTCATTGCTGTCATTCAAGTTTAGAGAGTTTGGAAGTGTCACTGCCTTGAGCGTCCTGGAAGCTGCCAATGCGGGACTCAAGAAGTTTGATGAAGATTCAACACGAGGTATGTGTTACCTACCGTCCAAGTATGCCAGGATAAGAGCGTTGATGATCATCGCACGTTCCGTTAGACCTTGGCGTCTCCGAACTATCAATTCTAATGACACCGTTCGACCTAAAGAGATTGGAGTCGTATGCAAATAACATGCTCGACTACCATGTCATCCTCGATCTATTACCGACGGTGGCCAATTTGTATTTCGAGAAGCGGCTTTCGTCGGAGGTACGGTTAAGTGCCGTACAAAGTTCCATCCTGCTCGCCATCGGACTTCAACGCAAAACGATCGAAGAAGTCGAGGTAAGCACTTTCTTTCCCCTGACACATCCGAAACTACGGTACTGATCTGACTGCGCGGCCTTGTTCCTTTCCTTCCCTCCTTCCTCCTTCTTTCCATATCCCCAGACGGAACTGCAGCTGCCTGTCTCACAGGCTCTGGCCCTATTCACAAAGATTATCCGAAAGATTAGCAAGCGCCTACTTGATATCCAGAAAGAGGCAATCAGCGCGACGATCCCACACGCTCCGTCGAAGAATGCTGCTCCTCTCGAAGACGTCTCTGGTGGGAAGGCCGCCGGAACGACCTGGAAACCGGTACAGACTACTCTTGAAGATGAGCTCAAAGAGGCAGGGGACGAAGTTACGAAAGCGCTAAAGGAGAAGCAACGCGAGATGATTGATTCGCTAGACTTGAGCAAGTGAGTACGAAACACCACCATCTCATTTTTCGTGATTGGTTTCCGCCCAGAATGCCTTGGCCAATGTCATTGGAGGCGAGTCGGAATGTTCCAATACATTTACAACCCCACACGTTACCCCGTACGCTATTGCGAGCAACGTCTGGAGCCTGTTCTTGGCTGTTGCAGGAGAGATTGGAACATTCTACTCACTATCTAAGTGTCCTCCGACATATACGGCGGCTCGCCTCGCCCTCCAAATGTACCCCGCACCCCCGCATCGCATGTACTTAACGTTCAGGGTACATTTCCATTGGCTGGGCAGGACGAGGACATTTTTGATGCGGACAAGTTGGTGTAGGTGCAAGTGAGAAAAGCAGATTTGCCAAGTAACATCTCACCGCTTCTCAGCGTGGTTCCAGCCGCTTTGCAACCACAATAAAGGATGGTGCCATAAACGGCCGTCACCCACCGCTCCAACTGTGGAACGTTGGAGTGGTGGTTGCTATCGTTTGCGGTATATCTGGAAACCAACTGGGACAAGATGGAAATTCAATTTGAAGTTTGTTCGGAGCTTCTTCCTTTATTGTGGAAGTTGTGGAATCCTTCGTTACGGTCTGAAAGACCCTCCCGAGGGCTTCAGCGCTAAATCACATGGGAGGGATTCACAATCAAAATTGAAATGCTCCCAGCCGGAGGTGCGCGGGATGAGCTCAATACAGTCGGAGAACACGGTACGGCTCGGGATTCTCCAACCTGTACTCCAAGGATTACGGCGGCGTAGATACTGCAGAAAAGTGCTATTCTATCGAGCAAGCTAACCAGAGTTTCTCTCACCTAGGTTTGCCATCAATGAGTCGGCCGATTGGTCAATGGCAGAAGCACAGGTGACGAAACTTGCCAACGGACAGACAGTCGGTAAATCGTCAGTCGTTAGTGTGAAGAGCACGACGGTTGCAGGGCAAAAACGGAAGGCCGGAGAGAGCAGTGAGGCCTCAAGGGGTCACGGGGAGGGGGATAAGCTGAAAAAATCGTCCTCGAGACGAAGTATGAAGAAGGCCAAGCGATAGTCGATCTACGATGTCACGGACTGTCTATATGCGTTTTTATGTGATGAAGCTACCTTTCCCTTATCCATTTTGAGTAAAGCTGCGGTTTTCTGGTTAGTATAACGTTCTTGGACACACACAACGACCCACAGGACACCTACAACACGCTAAGTCGCTCTCCCCGCCGCCACGAAGCTCTTGTCGGGCTCTTGTCGAGTCTTGTCACCTGTGATAGGCCGCCAAGCACCGATTCTTCTTGGGATGCCCGATTCTGTCTATCTCATAATCACGCGCTTAGTAAGCAGCCTGTTACGTACAGTCCCTACTGCTCCTCTTTTCTTCCGTAACGGAACACATTCAGTGACCCTGGCAAAATCTTCCGGAGAAGATGTTCAGTATTTACAAATAGACTCGGATTTCGTGCTAGTACTATTGTGTTCAAAAGTTCACTTCCTCTACTTTTGACTGCCTACCAATTCCAGAATGAGTCCTCCAATAATAATCAGTTTGTTGGGCATATGCAGTATTTGCCTCGTAGCATTAGTACGGCTAGAGTGGCCAATCATATTCGGGGCCTTATAAGTATATGCATAGATATGCATACACACTATGGATAAACGGAGTAGAACTGCCAGTCGATTACACTTTTAGAAGTCATGTCTATCATTCCCCCCTTGACAGTTGTTCTGTGCAGTCTCACAGCAATACACCGGCAGTAGTAGAGAGTTATAGAAGACCAGAGCGCAACCTACCGAAGCTGGCGGTGCAGAGGACGGGTAACCATCTAAAAGGGGGAACTTTGTAGTATATTGAATCAGGTCTTTTTTCGGGCAGCTTCCCGTTAGAAGTAATTCGCCAAGGAGTGTCCCTTTTCTGGGCGTCGGGGCAAAGCAGATTACCAAATGCGGGGTCTGGGGCAAGCGATGATATTGAGGATGGGATGCGGGGTGGGAAATTCTAATCTTAACTCATGACCGCGTTGCAGACGGCCGTCCAGGCGGACAATTGTTTACTCCCTCTTTCTATGGTCCGCACAACCGAAAACGTCCCAATGTGTTTGCAACAATCTCAATTTGCGTAGTGATGGAATTCGCGCCTCTCGCTTTCGGTGTCAAGCTCTGAGAGTGCCAAGATGGACGGCGTCGTTGTTTGAAGGAACGGAAATGCATCAATATCTGATCGAAGGTGTTGGGGTAGGCGGGCAGACCACAGTGGGAAGGACAGATGCAGAGGATCTCGTGCGAAGTCCAAGGGGTCCGATTTATGCGATCCCACTCTACGCCAGGGACAGGAAGCCGTACCGGTCTGGCAAGGGAAATGGCTGACAGGCGCCCCATTCTTGTGGCTATATAAACCATGTCCATCCATTAGCATTACTCTGAGGTCTTCCCCCGTTCATCTCTCACACAGAGTATTCGCAATGGCCCCCCGCTTCCTTACCAGCCTTGTCCCCCGTAAACAGACAGGAGAGCAGGGTAGACCGCTCCTCGAGGCGTTGGCCAGTTTGACTTTGCTCCAATGGGGTCAATTCTTCTCTGGGTGTGTTTTTTAACGTCATTGCGCGATGTACAAGGTTTTCCTAACATACAACCTCCAGCTGGCTAGCTTGGACTTGCGACGCCATCGATTTCTTCAGTGTGTCCCTCAGTGTGTCGCACCTACGAACACAATTTGGCAAGGAAACCTCAGACATCGTGAGTCCCGCCCCATCAGTCGATGTCTGAGATGTACATACTAACACGGCCAACCACAAGACGACCGCTATCACGCTTACATTGCTCTTCCGGTCTTTGGGTGCCGTAAGTTCGCATTGTACGGAGCCCCACACGCTATCGCTAATCTCAACACCCAGGTCCTCTTCGGCGTTCTCTCTGACCGATTTGGTCGCAAATGGCCATTGGTCATCAACTTGATTATTGTCGCGATTTTGGAACTTGGTGCCGGTTTCGTGAACGATTTCCAATCATTCTTGGCCGCACGATCACTTTTCGGTATCGCTATGGGAGGCATTTGGGGTATGGCTGCATCAACCGCCCTTGAAAATTTGCCAGTCGAAGTTCGTGGTCTCGCCAGTGGTGTCCTTCAACAAGGTTACGCTGTCGGTTATCTCATCGCCGCCGTCATCAACTTGAAACTCGTCCCTGCCGTTCCCGCAGGCTGGCGTGCTTTGTTCTGGACTGCTGCAGGATTGTCCCTCCTCGCTGCCGCCATCCGTGCTGTTCTCCCCGAGTCTGAAGTTTTCATCCGTGCTAAAGCCGCAGAAAGAGCCCGCGGACATACCACCACTAACAAGACAAAGGTTTTCATTCACGAGACATGGGTTATGCTCAAGACCCACTGGCTGCTTTGCATCTATGCTGTGCTCCTTATGACCGGTACGGACCTTCCGGCAGCATTTCGAAGTGTTTATTCTGATTTGTGTTTTCGCTTCCAAATATAGGTTTCAACTTCCTGTCACACGGATCTCAGGTAGGATTTCATCTTCCTATTCCATTCCGTCTAATGCTCATTGTGTCTCTTTCAGGATCTCTACCCCACTTACCTGCAGACATCAAAGGGATTCTCAGACCACAATGCCACCATCGCTACTATTATTGGAAACTGTGTACGTCATATATGTCATATCCTCATTAGGTTTAAATATTGATCATTGCTTACACAGGGTGCCATTGCGTGAGTACACAACTCGCATGATTGTGTTTCCTATCTCGTCTAACTAACATTCCACAGTGGAGGTGCAGTCGCAGGATATCTCAGCCAGTACATCGGACGTCGTCTCACAATCATGTATGTCTCTTTGCTTCTTCACCTTCATTCTATTTTTATACCAATTATTTCGCGACCTCGTTCCTGACAATGCCTCCTTTTCATCACAGCATATTCGTTCTTCTCATCGGCGCGTTCATTCCTCTCTGGATTCTGCCGTCCTCGTTCAGCGCTCTTGCGGCTGGTGCATTCTGCATCCAATTCGGTGTCCAAGGCGCATGGGGTGTCGTGAGTTACAAGTGGTGCTTCTTCTATCGATACCTCGGCACTCATATTATCCTTCTCTAGATTCCCATCCAACTTGCTGAGATGTCTCCACCGGCTTTCCGTGCCACTTTCCCCGGTGTCGCGTACCAACTCGGTAACGTCAGTATATCTCCGCTGCGCATTATTGTCGATCGACGATTGATATTTTTTCATTCTTATTAGATGGTTTCCTCGGCATCTGCTCAAATCGAAGCTAGTAAGTCTCACAGATGATTTAATTATAGGTCTGGAGCTCATGATCAACCTTTTCGAACAGCCGGTGGAAGGAACTTCAGGACGACGATCCCCGGAAGGGAGGGAACTGTTCCCGATTACGCTACCGTTCAGGGTATCCTCATTGGTGTTGTTGCTGCGTTCGTAGTACTTATCACCCTCATCGGTCCTGAGTACGTACATTCCTTCTTCCTCGACATTCTGTGCACAGCCAATTGACGTTATCTTCTCTCATAGAAACCACGGTGCGCACTTCGAGCGGGCTAAGACCGCTATCGAAGAAGGCGGAGGACTTGGTGAGATTGAAGAAGTCGACCCCACCACCGTGTCCAACGACCGTTCACCGCCGACAAGCGTACACGAGGACGAGATCCACGAAAAGAACAGCTCGGACCTCAAAGTCTGAGTTACTCTCTCATAGACGTTTTCACCCGCCGCCCATCCGATATTTGTATCGCAAGGATCAGCTGTGTGTACCCCCCGCTGTACTCGTAATGACTTATTATCAGACACGACGACAAGCACATGTAATAATCTGAAGTATTCCTGTACGACTTTTTTCTCCTTATTCTTTTAGCTTCATGTTTTACGATGTATTACTATACGACCAAGCAACGCATTTTAACGTTTCCATCTCTCTCTTACACTCAAAACCCACATTGCAGACTTCTCGGCTTCTCGACATGTGTTCAAGTTGACAAATACGAACCTTTGCACAAACCAACGTAAGTGCACACTCTCTTCGGGTTCTCCTTCGGGCCCCCTATCCGACTTTTTGAACACAGAACTTGGAGCTGGAATTTGGAATTGTCTAGACCCAACAGCCTGGTAAGTGATCGATGGGTGTTGGACACTCCCTTGGCAGAATTGTGTGCCCCCATTGGAAGCGCTGGTGGAGGAAGTTGACCAAGTTCGTTTTCTTGGCGTCCGGATCGCGAACGTTGTTCGACAACGTAACTCTAGGCTGGCACTTTCTATACATGGTTGGAGTCATGTGTCGCGTTATGCTTTGTACTAACCGCTTTGAGTATCTTTGCACTATCCAGCCTGCGGCAACAAAGCTGAGAATATGTTCAAGCTCTTAACTTCTCTTGCCAGCGAACAGAAGCTACGACAGGATTGGTGGTAAGATTATTCTATTCCTATGATTTGTGTCTTTCTACTGATTCTCTGCGCCTCCTCTCAAAGCTAGATTGTCGACTGTTGGGCGTGGTACCTAATCCCTGCTCTCTTGAGTGCGTCCTCCATCACTATAGTCTGATACGCTTTCTGCGCTGATCGCTAGACTTACCACTTGGAGAAATGTCTCCCTGCATTTGAATACCAAACCCCGCACGTGTGGTAGTCCATCATATGATGGTGGCTAAGCCCTTCTCTCCTTTTGGCTCGATTTGGTAAACTTGATTATCTCCAGCACCCGCGACACATTCAATTACGGTATTCACCCATGGTAGCCGAACGCTGTGGTCTCGGTAATTTGTCAACGGGATCACTTTAGCTCTTCAGTGTATCATGAGATCGTTTTTGGATGCTAAAGTAGGGGCGTTCGGATACCATGGATCGTACAAGGGGAGGTAGAGGTGATAGAGCCCTTGTTTGAGCGACAGGACTTTCTGCCTCACACCATATCCTTGACTTGACCATGGGCCATCGTTTTCTAACATCTTTGGTGCCTCAGAAAAACCAGCGAGTTGCTGGTCGACCTATTCTCGAGGCGCTCCGTGGGCTTACTTGGCTTCAATGGATGCATTTTATATCAGGGTAAGGTTTTAAATCATGAACGATAACCAAGGCTTGCTGAAATTGTCTGTAAATCAGGTATATAGCATGGACAGCAGATGCTATCGATTTCTTCAGTGTCTCTCTCAGCGTTACACGTCTGCAACAGCAATTCGATCGCAAGACACAAGACATCGTGAGCTTCTAGACCCCCAGAGTCCCCTTTTCACATCGTTCACCCCTTCACATCGTGTTCTAGACGACTGCTATTACTCTTACACTTCTGCTCCGGACAGCGGGTGCCGTGAGTACCTGTTTGTTTGACGTAATTATTTTCTCCCGCCAACAGGCATGTCCTCTCGCCGCAGATCATCTTTGGTTGCCTCTCGGATCGTTTTGGACGAAAGTGGCCACTAATTATCAACCTCGTACTCATCTCTGCTATTGAACTCGGGTCTGGCTTTGTACAAACTTTTAAACAATTTCTTGGCGTCCGCTCTCTTTTCGGAATTGCAATGGGAGGCGTGTGGGGTATCGCGTCTTCTAATGCCCTCGAGAACCTTCCAGTCGAAGTGCGTGGACTAGCAAGTGGAGTCCTTCAACAAGCCTACGCCGTAGGATATCTGATAGCTGCGGTGATCAATTTGTATCTGGTACCGAACGTGTCTGCCGGCTGGAGGAGTCTCTTCTGGACGGCTTCTGGGATTTCCTTGTTCGCTGCTGCTCTTCGGGCATTGCTTCCAGAGAGTTCAGTGTTTATCCGAGTCAAAGCGAATCGAGTGAAAGATCAAACATCCCTTTCCCGTAGTAGGATTTTTATGCATGAGACGAAGGAGATGTTGAAAAGACATTGGACATTGTGCGTGTATGCTATTCTTCTTATGTCTGGTAAGTCGGCATAAAACACCTCATTCCAACTGGCGGCGAAGTATACATGGTCGACGACTTTTCAACAGGTCTCAATTTCCTTGCGCATGGCTCTCAGGTAGACGACACATAATTAGATATAGAGCCTCAATTAACTTGACTCGGATATGATTTAGGACCTCTACCCTACGTATTTGCAAGTATCAAAAGGATTGAGTGATCATAATGCTACAGTAGCAACGATAATAGGAAATTGTGTATGTGCTCTGTCTATCCTTTCATTTTGTCATGCTAATAATTCGGATGTTCCAGGGTGCCATAGCGTAAGTGCAACATGTATAGGGTCAAAAAGATTCATTCATGAGAGGTGTCCACAGTGGGGGCGCGGTTGCTGGTTTCGTTAGTCAATATATCGGGAGACGATTGACCATGTTGTGAGCCTGCCAATTCTGTGTATGAATGACGAAGACAGGTCTAACCTTTTCAGAATCTTAATACTTTTTATTGGAGGTATAAATCAAATTCTGTCCGAACGGCCAATAGTTTTAATACAAGACATACTGCAGCTTTTATTCCTTTGTGGATTCTTCCGACAGGTTTCGGTGCGCTGGCTGCTGGAGCCTTCTGGATGCAGTTCTGTGTTCAAGGTGCTCTCGGTGTCGTCAGTATATTCTCAAGTCAAGCTTTCTTTCTACATTGATCATTGACACTGTGTCACTTAGATTCCAATTCAACTTGCTGAGATGTCTCCTCCTGCCTTCCGGGCAACATTTCCTGGCGTGGTCTACCAATTAGGGAATGTATGATACTATTTTTGCCTGCTCACTATCAACATCAACCATTAACCCTTTTATATCAGATGGTCTCATCCGCGTCTGCCCAAATCGAAGCCAGTACGTGGTCCACATGACAAGCCAACCGAATAATACTAAAATGGATTCCCAGCTGGAGGTGCACACCTCAAGACAACGGTTCCTGGGAAGACAGACCCTGTGCCTGATTATGCTACCATCCAGGGAATCTTGATCGGCGCAGTCGCAGCGTTTGTTGTTTGCATGATTATCATTGGACCTGAGTATGCCCACAATTTGTTCGCCATCTTTGGAAATATACTAAATTATAATTCCACCGTAGGAACCTTGGTTCTCACTTCGAGAGATATAAGACCGCTATCGAAGAAGGTGGCGGAAGAGACGAGGAGGTTTCCGATGAGTCTTCAGTTGATCATGAGCCGAAAAGTCCGGCCTCGAGCACAAAGGATAGTCACGATGATGTGGTCGAGGTTCGTGATGTCTGATCGTAAGACGAGATCTGGTGATGTAACCTGACCCCCCTGACACGACACGCATACAACGAAATGTATACTATAAGACCGCTGAAAAGGAAGTGTATAACGATTGCTATTTTTATAAGTACATTTTGTTGGGCGGCCATTCTCGATGCATGGCATCAGAATACGATCTTCAGAGTTTAAAGTAAGGTGTAGAAATTAATATCGTATGCGTATTAAGTTCCCTTCGAAAGATGGTTTAGAACCCATCCAAACAGGTTGCATCATCATTGGGTGCAGAGACCACCCAACTTTCACATATGACGCCTGCCGTATCGTCAAACACATCCCTCTCGTGTGATGGTGTTTGGGTGAACTCAAGGGGAATCCGGTGTCTCTGTGCGTTGAGACGTGATCTCTTTTGGAATCCAGCTGGCTGCGAGGTGCTGGATAGACTCAGTTGTGCGGGGTACTTCACTGATCGCGCAAGTGCTTCGCTAGTCTTGCGAGAAGGGGAGCCATATCGGGGGCCACCCAGGGTCAATGCAGTTTTCAAGGCATTGCTTTCGGTCGTCCACGCTAAAAAAAAAAAAGCTAATCAATACGATGAAGGCGACGGATGGAGGAAAATAACGAACAAAACTGGGGTGGCTCAAGAGAAGGTGATGTGACGTCAGACTCGTCAGACTCTGAGCTGTCTCGAACAAGTGGCGGCAGAGTGGGTGCATGAGCCTGTCCAAGATCAGCTAGTTCATCGTCATCGTCGTCGTCCAGAAGATGCCTTCCAAAAGACGGGATCGGGGTATTAGGACGTTCAAACCGACGAGATGTGAGCTCAGCCTCGTCGTTGTCCTCCTCGAAGACAGGTGAGGCCATGACCATTTCATACGTGCTCGGTGTACCCGTCGGACTTGCTTGCAATAGGCCTTCGGGTCTTTTATTTGAACTTCTTCGTCCTCGTCTACGAGATGGGCTTCCCCTGGAGTCTCTGTCAGGGATCTCGCATGTATTGTAAGAGACCTTAATGGGGGACCGGTCATATTCGTCCGGAGGATGGGTCAGGAAAGTTTTGTTTTCAGGAGAGAATTGCACATTCTTGCGTAGTGCAAAAAGATCCCCATCAAGGCTGTTGGGTGTCTGTAGGAACCACGTAGGCGAGCGCGACAAGTCGTGTTTCTTTAAGATAGGTCGAGGGGAAGATGGAAATGACATGAGGAATAGGCGACGACAGGGAGGTGGGTGCTATAGAGCCATGTGTATTTTAGTCAATAGGTGGTAAATGCGGGGTATGAAGATGAGGATTCGAGAGTAAGGCAGAGTATATTTATGAGCCAGCATTGTTATACGCGAAAGTGGCCAGTGTCCTTTACGCGTGATCACCTGATCATAAGCGAGCCGGGAGGGCCAGCCAAAGATTGTACTTACAACAAAAAGGTCGATAGTCCGCAACACTCGAGTTGGAGGAGTTGAAATCCCGCGGAGTGAGCTTGTACTCGAGATGTATCGGACCCTACACGACTATGACACACCATAAACACGCGTCTTGTCGCCATGTCGGAGTCGCAGCCAATATTTGGACTTGTCAGAAGTCGTAAACGTGTTTCTGAAGCAGAATCTAGAGCATAATATTGCGGTTTCCACGTGGTGCAGGATCTGCATTAGAAGTAAAATACGATGGACATCGTGGAAGGCGGATAATATGACCCTTCCTAGAAACTATACGCAATCGTCAAAGGTTTACATCGATCAGTTGGTTGAAAACTACCTGAGGAGACATCAGTTAGAGCTGACCAATAGAGAGAAAGGTATAAACCAAGGCCAGATTTCCCAGTGACAAGTGATATTAACGTTTTTGTTCTGTGGCACAATCGAAGAGACGAAGGACCTATTATTTATCGAAAGAAACTGTAAACGATATGATGGATCAGTTTCACTCAAACATCGTCACTTCAGAGTCAAAATCTATGGGTACAGCTTACCAGATAGATACCTTACGACTACAATGTGAATCAAGTACATGTCCAGCGGGTCAGAACATGATACGGTTGGGATCTATTCGTCGATGTTGTTCATACTACTTCATAGGGGTAAAGTTGCAATTTTGTGCAAACAGCCTGGTCTAAGTCTGTGTTTATAGCCACAGCATCGAGTACAATGCATAATAACTGAGGACGTACTGAAAGGAAACGAAACATAAATATGCCAGGTGTCGATCCGAGTCATCGTCGATGCGCTCGGTTATGGTCGAACATTCCATAATACAAATTGGACACTTGGCTTCGGTAAGAAGGTATGTGCGTGGTTCAGAGTCAGAGCCTCACGATGTTCTACTGGTTAAACCACAACATAATGAGCTTGCGGTGTATCATATCAAGTAACGATCTGGATACTGGAACGGACGACTCGGAGTTCAACATGTAGCCGAGTCTGACTAAGCAGCTTAATACCATCACGGCACATGTTCCAATTACAGCCTGAAGCCGGTCAGTCTCTTCCAAATCCTATCAAGACCCTCAAGTCATCTTCCTATGAAAAATGAACAATATCTCACATATGTATGTGTTTATCGATTTAAATATGGGTGTTGAACGTTGAAGTTGTATTAACATCCTGGTTCTAGCGATGAGCTCGGAAACTAGTTGGACGATAGACTTGGTATCAATCGGGATTGGAATTTGGCTAGAATCCCTCCCTGTTAGCATGTAAATACCCAGTGGTAGAAAGTGGCGCGTATCCCTTGATGCTTTTCTTCGACATGGAAATCAGTGGGAGTTGCAATTTTTTGAATACAATTTCAGAACAGCGGACATTCTGCACAGCATGGCATGTTACAAAGCGATAGTAGTCTGCTCAGTAAATTTCCCGTGGCTAACCTGAACGCGGACCTGGGTAGCAGCGTGTCAATACATTCTAGATTCGGGATCCGAAATGAAAGAACACATACCGAAGTCGGAACCGGTTGTATATGTGCCTGAGTCACTTGGCTACTCAGTCTCATCTCAGCGTTATGAGTACGGAGCGAATGTCTGGTATTCAAACTATACCAGTGCACACTTCAGCGTAAAGATATTATAAACAATAGTCATGGAGGATCCACTCACGCTCCAAACAAGGAACTAGCATATACTAGAAATTCAAGGTTAGTTTATGATACTCGGAGACCGACAGGTGTCACCTTTGGATAGTATCAGCACAAATCCAAGGAACATACAGCTATATGGCAATACGAGATACTATACGCGCTATGAGCATGGTGCTCACTAGAATATAGGCCTAGAGCTTACCGTGATTAGACTAGCGAGAGATACGGCTCTAGAGCAAGTTTCGGTCAATATGGAAGATGGCCAGAGAGATGCGACTTATTCCATGATCTACTCACACTAGAACTACGCCGGTGTTGATTGAGTAGACAATGAGCCATGTGATGACATCCCTAGTTCTATAGCTACGTGAGATGAAAAGGTCAATGAGAAGGCTGCACTAATTGACCATACCCTTGAAACACAGCTTCAGTGCGTCTGAGGTAATACACCATTGAAGTGGCGATTACGATACTGATAGCAGTGACTGATGACAGAGTGAGGAGAATTGCAATCTAGAAGAATATGTAGAGTATCGAACGTTCACTAGTTTTCTATGACTTACTCTCAAATCATTATCTGTCACCAGGGCTATCCATGAAGGTGCTCGAATACTGGCAGGGAAGTTTTCTAAGCGGTATTGTAGTAACTGAAGACCGTGCAACCTACGTTCCAATGGTGACATCTGACAAAATGCAGATAATCATTTTCTAATTCGTTTGGATGTATAGTAGTCTACTCACAAAGCAAACCTCCGTTCCACGCGATGAGAAGTAAAGTCTGTAAATAAGCTGGTTCAGTGCGGACTACCATGGGTTTCCAATGATACACGTACTGTTCCCGCTGTCAGGGCTACATTCTTGCTGACTTGGTACGAGCCGTCACAATGGAATAGAAAACGGAAGATGGAAGGGACTCACAAGACCACATTCTGTGGATGTAGAATCTAAGGCTTGCACATCAACCGTATTGAAACCGTGATCGACTTGGTTTGTTGCTTACCCATCAATCAAAGTACCAATAATGCACTGCCAGCGGTCAGTATAAAGATCAATATATATCATAATACACATGTAACCGCACTCACGTCAAATATCAGAAAGCACTGGACCAATCATCAGCAAGAATAGATAGAAAGAGTCACAGGACCATACCGGAACACTCCTATAGTAACAATGAATCAGAAAATAACCTCATAAGGGGAGAGAGCTATATTATACGCTAACCAATCGATGTGGAAAAGTGTTGTGTTGTCCGCAACAGCCAACACGGTATAGCAGTACATTTCTCTCACCAGGAAACCTGATTGAATAGTTTCTAGAACACTATTGGGATTGGATGTCAGAATCAGCGTGAAGAGGATTACACTAGAAGACAAACTCACATGATTGTGCCTGCTAGCCACTTGCTCCATTTCGAGTCCTCGTCGCATCCGTGAAGGTAAACATAAGCCTGTGCTATATTTGTTCCATATACACTTTGAAATGTGGTGGCTAAGTACGTAACGACCTGGCTGCGGAAATTAGACATACAGAAATGCAATGGCGAAGCTGACAATGAAACCGCCGAGGATGTAAGGAATTGATAACACGTCGGGCATACTTCAAGAAGATGGGATAGGTGACGTTTACTCATATCCTTACCTATCTTTATACGTCGCCGAACAGTTGAGAATTAATAATAAGATGAGTCCAAGCCTGCGATCGTTTATCAGTGAAACAAAGTTGACAACAGGACGCAAGTACTCACGTCTAACAAGGTTTTAGATAGGACGAGAAAGAAGATGGTTCAGATCTAACCCTTGGCACTGGCTCCTCAAATGAGATTGAAAGGGAGAAAACATGAAACGCTGAGATCTTCATGACAAAGAGAGTTTTGACGTTGGCCATATGGCTGGCCGCGGTGACCTTGGTACATACTGGCGTAAGTTTCGGCGACAATCGTTCTTCTAGTAAGATTTGTGTAGCATAGGAGATGGCGGAGATTCTAGGTTCATGGATGTGTGTTTGACCATGTTACCAGTGCAGTGATGTTTGCCAAATATTTTCTGGTCCTTGATAGATCGGAGTTAAGATCTTCTCACTGGCGTCTGCCGGCTTTACACTAAGCGCAAGTACATTCAAAAAATTCAAAATACAGGTTTGGAATTACAACTACAATTACGAGGCGAAGAACAAATCTGAAAAGTTTAAGGAGCGGGGTGAGGAAAGACTGCCTAAAGAGGCTCTGAATCGCTGTCATCAGCTAAGAAGAATACATTCTAATGAACGCATATTGAAACAAAGAGGTGAAAGATGCTCAAGCATCAAACGACTGAGTGGTCACTCGGAGTTGGCTCTTATTGGAAGAAACTTCCTTTGAGTTTGTTTCCCTGCGGGGATGGCCCTGGCGACTTTCAATCAACGTGAGTTCAACTGACGACCATTGGCGTAATGTATACTTACGATGTCATCAGCAGCATGTGAAGTTTCTTTGGTGACACCAATTTCAATCTGTAACCACAAAAAGTAAGCTTTGAGTTGTGACGTTGATATTGTTACTGACCGTGCGTAAGCGGTACGAGGCCGACTGGTCACTGAGTTCATTGCTGGCGATCATGATGGGGTCGTTCATTTTCTGCCTGAGTCTATTTTTGGCGTTCAACCTATACAGAGAACGTAAGAAGAGAAAAACTGCCACAATATTTATAAAGCTCACAGTCCGAAGAAAGCGTTCGAGTTGACTACAAACGTTGCTGTCAATAATCAGTATATGGGAAAAAATAGATATGCTCACGTTCTGAGTTGATAAGGATAAACGCAGTAAAAATGAGGCTTGAGGGTAGCAAAAGATACTAATGAGAGGATAAGTGTCGGAAGTTGGAGCTGCTATGACATTTTAGACGTACCGTGGCAAGAGCGCATGCCAAGACAAGGCTAGTAGCCAAGTAGAGACGTCAGCTGGACGTTCGAGCAAAGAAATTGAAGCTACTTACGCAAGGATTCCACCGGTGTGAACAGAATACAAGATCATCCAACTCAGGACATTGCGAGTGCTAGGACGGATGTTAGATTGACATGAAATGAGATGATAATGACGAGGCGTACCGTTCAAAGGCGGTTGTATTGCGGCGGAGATAATAAACCATAGAAGCCGCAAGCAGTACGTTCAGGGCTAGGGATGTCGAGATGGTGACTAGCAAAGACGTCTACACATGTGTTAAAAGAGATCATGATACCGAACTTAGCAGAACATACCCTGATACTCTGTGTTGTCTCCAGAGCGGTCCATACCGGGAATTGGATTCTGATATGAAATGAGACTACTGTCGCCAATGAAGGATCAGACATGGCACTTACAGCCCAGCGATGCAGCCTACAAGCAAGTAAAAGTCAGACAGCTGCAAGTATCGTTGCAAAGAATGGCTTACGGAGATAAAATCCATCACGAGCGATAGGGATAATAGCCTTTGGTGGATGGTGAATGAGTGCTAGCATAAACAAAATATTGACTAGCGAACGCACTAGTGGAATTGTCAGGTATAGATTCCTGCTGACTTTAAGCGACAAAAGTATCAATTCTGTGACAACATAGAAGATAACATGAGTGAACTCACAGCTCCAGACTCGATAAATATAGTAACTGGTCCTGATTTAGTGGAATACACATGAAAACAAATTATGGACCCACCAATCGACGATGTTTTGGGTGACGAACTACATACTGATAAGCAAATCAGGAATAAACAGCGAGGTAACGAATTGACTCACGCCTAGAAACACAGCAACCTGAGATAATCAATATAATTATTAGTACTTGTTGGTTCACCATCGGAACCGGAATATTGTAACGCACCGTAACACTCCTGGAAGAAGTTAGCAAATTTCTGCTGAGGGAAAGCCGCGAAGTTACTTACCAATCAATCTGAGTGATAGTTAAAGGATTGGCGATGGCTATAACAGAATAGACGTAGAGCTCGCGAAGCAAACAGGCTACCTGCGCCGTTTCCACCAAACTACAGTGATGCGAATGAGTTAGCTCATCCGAATAAAAGACACTGCAGTAGCACACATACACTACCGTACATGCCGTAAACCGAAGCCATTTGGGGTCGCGACGACTATTGAGTAGATATACATACGCCTGTGCCATAGCGATACCATATAATCTATAGTTTTAGATCAGTTCGAGATCATTATATGAAACGGATTATACGTACACCATCCCGACCCCTAAGCCTTCGATGTAACCTCCTAGGACTCCAGCTAGAGTGGATTCGAATGAAGCCATGATGTCTAGTGTACACCTCAGGACCAAGATGGTTGTAAAGAAGAGAGGATGGTTTCGGTTGAGAACCTTCGGGACAAAAATAAGATGTCCGAGAACGAAAGTCTACTAGCCCTTGCCGCACGTGTATATACATTAATTAAGATTGTAGATTGGTGCTCGCGGCCGTCCGCAATATGGACTACCGTTGAGAGGAGTGGGCCTGTGGAGCTAAGCGGGTAACACCATTCAGCCGAAACCATCTGCAACTCTCTAGCCCTACTTGGATAACAGTGGGAAATTTGGTTGCGCTTCCGCGCACCACTTCGGTTCCCCGAAAATGAATTCCCAGCGAATCAGGCGCAAACCATCCTAGAGGGGTTGGTCGGTCCAACAACGCCAGCGGACCGCAGACGTTCAATGCGAACGGAACACATGTCTTGGGTGAGAATGTTAGTGTTTATTCGCAGGCTGATTAGAGGTCTCAGAGGTTAGCAACTGACATATGCGCTATGAGTCTTGTGACAAACCAGTCTTTTCTCTGATGCGATACAAAGGAAAAGAAGCAAGTGTGTGGCGGAAACTGATCAGTTGGCCCAAAGTCCTGCAGCCGCAAAGCATTCCGATTCCGAGAATGGAGAGTGGAACATCAGTAGGTACGAATGCACGACCAACACCCTGTATGATTCAGAACCAAAAGTATCGACAACATCTGTACACGACGCATGCCAAGAGATGGTTTGTTCAGTTGTACGAGTCGCAACACGCGATCAGCGCGGTCGTCAAGGACAGATCGGTCAAGCTAGTCTGAATGCAGAAATGGTGCCTGCGGAAGAAGGTCAGGTTTCCTATAAAGGGAGAAATGGGCAGTTGCGATGATATTGTGCGAGTCAAGGTTCTGGGCGCTCAATCTGGCTCGGGCGATCGATCTCTTCCGAGGCTGCATGAAAATCCCGAGGTGCCTTATCCTAGCCCCTATAAGGGCGCCGCCGAGGGTGCAGATTCAGACTCGATGCAAGATAGAGGAGTTCTGTAAGAGTTCTGTAATGCCACAAATATATATCCAGGCGTACCAGCTGGCATAAGTTGGCATACCGCTATGTTTTATCACGATATAATCATTCACATTGGCCTCGGAATCGCGGTTATCAAAGCCCTCCGAGGTATGTAAACGAAGGTACCAGGGGTTGTGGCTTGCCACGGGTTTACTTCTGCAGACTCAGGGCGACCATTATCATGTTCCTGTACTCCTCACCAATTTTCTCAAGCGGAAATCCATACCATGCGCAACACCTATTCCCTCAAAGCCAGGACTAGTCACAGAGCGTCATAAGTAACAATTCCAAATACAATTTTTCAACAGAAAGATAATAATGAGTAATCATCACCCGCATATTATGATTTATCCTGCGTACGATGAGTTGCTTCCCATATAACCGCCAGGAAATATTGCTTACCAACAATTCGATCGTCTTTCTCGTCTCCCGACTGACTTCGACACGAATCTAAGGCAACCTTTTTAGATAGACTCGAATCTTAAAAGCTAGGGCTTACACTGTCCATCCCGTAAGACGTCGGCTCGTGCGCATATGCATTCGTGTCAATGATGACCGGAGCTGCCATTTTTGCCCTTAATACTTGTCGCGAGTTGAGCCTGCGCAATAGATTAAGACTTGTGGCGTATTTCTGACCACGCAACTACGTACGCTCCGAATATTGAATTCGCCATCACTGAATAAGGGTAATCAGTATGTGGTGGGTTTTAGTTGGACGCTAAACAGGTTATAACGCGTACCTTTAGCATAAATGTTAATAAACCCTGCGTACAACAGACTACCGGGCACAGCAAGATACTGGTGGATGTCATGAGAATGTTTATCAGTGAATTTGTGGAATGAAGCTGATACTAACGGCTATCAGAATTGCAACCGCAAGGGCTCTAGATGTATGACTATCAGTACCTCCGATACTCGCGGGACTTTATCATGGGTACTTACGCCATGATAACACCAGTGTTTACATAATACATCACAAGCCAAGTTACAACACCTCGAGTCCTATTCTCGACAAGTCCTAACGGTGAGAGCTGAAAAGACTATGGTATTTCATGCTCACCTCCGCATTGCCGACCTACCACGGTTGAGATAATAAACCATCGTTGAAGCCACCGTAATATCTAGTACGATAACCAGACACAAAGTAGAAAGAACATTAGCCTGTTCGGATCATCATGTACATAATTAACATCTGAGTCCAGATGAAAATGATAAATGTTACAAACCTTCATGACAGGTCGTTCAAAATCCACCCAAGACTCAGATATTGCACTGTTCCCATGATTGTAGATTGTATGCAATTTACAATATAATCCCATGACGTACGTTTGAGCTGCGATATCTGTTTAGGACAATGAGTCACTGATCACATTGTTAAGAATTGAGGGTACCCACATAAGAACGTAGCATGTCGGGCAAGTAGAATCAGGACCTACAACACAAGCGGATGAAAATATGCATATTGCTCCCAAGACGCACGACAAACCATGAAAGCAGCAAGCACGACATTTTTGGTAACTGTAAGTCAAGATGAGGCATTTTCTGGGAGTGAGCTGAGAGGAAACACACATGACCACATTCGATGGATGTAGAAGCTATGAACGGATCTTTAGAAATGTTGTAGAGATCATATAGAGACATCACCTACACGTCCACTATCATCTCGATTACAATCTGTTCAAACATTAACATCACACATTCTCTTCGAAAGGTATAAAACGAACCTCCAGGACTAAACAAACAGATACACTCCTAGTCCGGGAGCGGTTAGGGCGGACATGATCATATAAGTACATAACACATACCAATCGACAGTTCCCAAATTCAATGGATTGGCTACAGCTCGAGCAGTGTAGAAGTACATTTGTCGTAAGTAAAAGGCCGTATGGAAAGTTTCCAAAACCCTGATGAATGAGATGTCAGTACCATTTGGACTATTAGCTTGACCGTGAGGGCGTACAGAACTGTTCCCGCCATCCACTTCATCCAAAGGGGATCCCGTTCGCAGGTGCGGAAGTAGACATATCCCTGTGAAATGGCAATCCCGTAGAAACTAAAGGGAAATAGATCAACTTCGCATCTTATGGGAGATGGGGAAGGATGTACTGACATACAACCGATTGAGTAGCTCTCAATAAAGCCACCTGCAAGTGAGTCGATGGAAGACATGAAGGAGACCACTATTGTACCAGAACACTAACAAAGGGTAATGTGGGTAGCTTGAGTCTGATACATCAGACTCTTTAAGTATAGTACCCGCCATAATTGAGTTTCTCATCTGTCAATGATTCTGGCGCTATGGAGGGGATATTACGTTGACATTGACTTCGAAATGATCATTTCGCAGACTGAACAGATTTAGCTTTGACTGGTCGAAGAACGTTGTAGCGTCCGCCGTAAAAGGTGGCCGTGGGTATATGTTGGCTAACAAAGAGGGTTGAGTAGTTTCGTGAACAGTGAGCGCAACATGGAAATATCGAAGCTTGAGTGATACTGTTACGACTAGGATGCACGAACCAGATGGGGTTGACCTGGGCGATATGCATTTGATCATATGGACAGGTTGAAACGCTGACATGCTGCATCATGCATCAATACGTAGCAACATGACGGAAAGCTAGTCGGTATCCACCACGTAAGATGGGAAACTTGGCGAACACTGGTTTTGTGTTTCGGCATGTAGAAATCATTGGCAAGTGATAGTACTAGGCAGCCAGAGTCACGGTGTTAGTGAAATTGAATTACATACTAGTACGGCAAAGCGCTCGAACTCCAAAACATTGGCATTCTTGCTCGATTAGAGCAAGTATCTCCCGGGCCAACTAGACGCGTCGTTTTTCATAAATCATGTGGTCTAGGAGAATCACGTGTAATAAACGCCCACATTGTCGCCCAAACTCCAACTTGAACCCATTTTTTCATTCGATTTGCAAGGTCCTATTTGTACGTATTTGATCATGCCCTGGATTGCTTGTATCTGCTTTGTTTTGAGCTACCTACTTGTACGTATTTGGCAATATTTGGCTAATCGCGTGGCTACATCTGACTAAGGTTGCTCACGTATTTTGAGCGCTCTCGTCGTCGCTCAAGGTCCAACTTGACTCCATTTTTTCATGCGATTTGCAAGGTTCTGTTTGTCGGTGCTTGCTCGTGCTGCTCCTCCTTTGGTGGTATTTCGCTCGTCGCGTGGTTCCTAAGGATGCTCAACGCTCAGGTGGAGCGAACACCTAGGCTTGGGTATATCATTTTGCTGTCGCACAATTTGACTTGAAGCCTCAGCACCTCCGAACTAGGAGTCCTATCAGTATATCAATCTCTCCCTCTCTCCCCAATGGCTCTTGTCACTGTTGGTTCTCTCACGCAAGCATCCTATCTTGAAATGTCGCTGGTATGGCATCTCCTGCGGAGGCATTAACAATTGCAAGTCTCCTTTGCTTCAGACTTTGCATAAACTAGAAGGTATGCTACTCTGTGGTCCGCCCCGACCTCAGATTCATTATCTGTTTCCGCAGTTCCTCTGACCCTCCGACTTGAGCTTCATGATCTCAACTTTCCTATTCCCCCCGGCATGCACTCACTCTTACTATGAGTGCGCCTCTTAGGCCGAGGTCGAGCTGTAGAAGGTGGCCAAGTGGTGTGTGCTGATGATGGCGCCGAGGTGAATTCGCTAGAATGTTTGTCCCACCATTGGAAAAGGGCTTTTGCTAACTGAGGCTTCATTCCTGTAGGATTGAGATCCCGAGACTTGCACAGTCAGACGAGATTATCTCGACGAAGACGGATCAGAGTCTTCGTATTAGCTACTGTCAGATCGACTAGAAATGTTGTTAGTAAGTAAAATTGTTGGAATACCAATCCGTGCGTAGCCACCGGACGTCCAAAGCGGATGCTTTTGCACAGCCGCCATCCGGACGCTTTTTGCACAGCCACCATCTGGATGCTTCCCATCCGACTGCTTACCATCCGGATAGTCCAGTACCATCCGTATTCAACATCCGCTTCCCTCTAGTATAGTTTCCTTATCCGGTCACTTGTGATCATTCCCTCCCGTCTCATATTGTCCATCACTCGTACCTTTTCCTGTGTTGTTTATATGTTCTTCCTATCCTTTGGTCTCCAGCACGAGTTGCTCTCTTTACGCCATTGGCCTTTTCTTCTGCTTGGCTCATTATGACTTTGATTCCATCCGCGTGTTTACTTCTGAACTTCCGGTAGTGTAGATACTTTATATCTTGTTGTCTTTTCGTCTTCCTCCCCTCAGACGTTTTCCGTGCTTTCCGCGCACCGTGTCTGAGGTGAGATCTCTTAGACTTACGTTTCCCAATTCTTTCTAACTTGTAGTAGTACAACTCTTTTGTGTCTATCTACAGGTAAATACTATTAGATGTTTTCCATGCTTTCCGCGCACCGTGTCTGAGTACAACTCTTTTGTGTCTATCTACAGACTTCTACGTGCATGCCAGTGTCTCATTTCTACAAAAATAGATGCAAACAAGAAACGGAACAAAATATACCATCGTCCTCCTCCTAATGATTACTTCATCAGAATCCTCGCTTGGCTCACAACTATCAACATCCTCCTCCTCATCATCGGTATTGCCCTCGGCATCAAGATAAACACTACATCAGGAAAAACCCAAATCACTTTTTAGTACTATAAAATCACTATCACTACTATCAGACTACTATCAATACTATTTTTTTCCTACAGTTACTAAATTCATTAGCAAATTACTATTCTCACTATGCAAACTATATATCTTTGCATATAAATAATAAAATCTATATTATATAAACTAGTTGTTATAATTATGATATCTGCAAAATAGTTGATAACTTACTTTGAAATATTAGAAAAAATCCCTCTGTCTGATATGTGCTGATTGAAATATACTCAATTGTGATAGCTCTAGTTGAACTCTAATCTTTCTCAAATTTCTAATAATATCTAATGAAAATATTATTATAGCTATACTAACCTTGTCTATCATTTTTCAGTATTACTAATTGCAAAATAATTTTGTTAGACTATAATATTTATTAATCTTGCATATCATTTCTTACAGTTTTTGTTGTACTGACTGCACAATAATTGTACTAACTATAGAGAAATATAATATTTATTTTGAGATTATCTGATCTATTTTTACTACTATTGTACACTGTCTCTCACTTTATTGACCACAAAGTAGCTTTTCTAACTGTAAAACAATTACTAGCCATAAAATAATATCATCTAAAATATATTAAAAATAAATAATAGTATTAAATGTAGCTTTATTAGTGAAATTGTTGATATAGAATATGTAACATTGCTCTAGTATAGTAGCACTGGTCTATAACCTGAAAGCTACTATATCAAAATATGCATTAGGAAAAATCCCTTTTTTAAATTAGCATTAAATTAGCACTTTTATTTGCTATTGATACTTTGAAATACTATATAAAATTAGGCATTTCCCTTATATTGCTAATTGAATTCAATTAAAATATGATTATTTGATCTTTAGCCAAAAACTTCTATAATTTTTACAGCTATATTCTACTATAATAATTACCCACAAAATAATGCCAGGAATCATATCAAATTTGATGTCAACTATGAATATAGCTAAGCTGGTTGTATAGTACAGTAGATTAGTGCTTTTCAGATACCTGAAATTGAAACTAAACTTTGACAAATTGAAGATTCTAAATATTTCTCTCAATTTCTGTAAAAGTAATTCTAAGATAGCTGATAAAGTATCTATAATTTTGACATATGGATATCATATTCAGAATCTCCTCAAAAATCCGGTTCTAATGATATATAATATGTCCCTATAATGTAGAGAAACAGCAAGGATTCTCAAGTTTTAAGTTGCTTGGTAGATTGGAGATAGTCTGGGACCAATCTAATCATATCCCCTGTTCCTGTGATCCGATCAGCGCCGTTGAGAGTGCGTCGGAAAGCCCCGGATCACGGCTTTCCAACGCCGCCTCAAGCGCCCTGCCACGTTGCCATTTGACTTCGAAACTTCGCCCACATCCTCTCTCTCTCTCTCTCTCTTTCCTCCCATGTCTCTTCTCCTTTTGCTGCTATTCCTTTTCATCCTATCTTTGTTTGCTTTGAGTATGTACTTCACACTACCTTCTGGTACCCTATCCACCTATTCTCACTGCTTTTTGGTGCAATATTCAATGTTCTGGTAAGTCATCAAGCTATTTTACTTTTAATTAGACCTTCTGATATTCAAGTTCAAGTTTCCTTATCTTTGTCAACTCAATGTAAGCTCTTTGCATCTTCATATCTTCATATCATCTGCTCATAGACTCTTTCAGTGCTATCTTTGTCTATATATCCCCTTTTGTTATTGTTAGCACTATCTTATTGTAATTGTTTTACTGTATTTCAAATAAAATTGACTTTTGCTGTTCTCTAATTTTGACTTGAGAGAAATGGAAATAGAGAGAAATATTTCTAAAAAGTGCAAACTAGTGGAAAAATAGTGCTCTGATAGTACTTTGATAGTGCTTTAATAGTACTTCAAATAGTGGGGGGTTTGTAATTAGTGGAATCCTGACTATGTTGACTATTTAGCACTATTTAGCACTATATTGTACTAAATACTGAATTGGGTTTTTCCTGATGTAGCAGCATCTTCCTATTGTTCCTATAAACTATCCTCCCCTCCTCTTCCTCTTCGGTTAACTCGGGCAAGTCGTCTGCAAACGGATCGTCTTCAATAACCTTTCCGTTCCTCAGTGTTCTGGGTTGTGAAAGTAGAGCCTCCTCATCCCCAACCTCACTACCCTCCCATACATTTGCATCAGCAGCCTCTTCTTCATTGTCTGCATCTGAATTCCCATTGACGCTTTGTTCGATGTCAACGCTTTGATCATCGCCGCCTTCGTCATCGCTGTCACTGGGTGGCATTAACATTTGTAATTGTCGAGATTGTAATCGGTTCTTCATTGGCGTCCGTCTCACTCTCGAAGAAGCATCCGGTTGGTCCTCCAGAGGTTCATCGGCATTGCTAGCCTCTAGTTCATTCTCTTCACCCTTGGTACTCTCCTCTTTCAAAGTAACAATCTTGCCCTACGCTTTCCATTTCGGTGTCACTCTCCTCCCCAAGTTCAATATTGCAGGCCCTTCATTGCCCGATTGACTTTGCTGGCTACTCGAGCGATATTTGTCGCCCTTGCTACGCAGTCGGGCGGGGCTTGGGGTGATGGGCATGATCGTCTCATCTACTTCAGTGAGGTCTGAGAGATCACTCTCAAGGTTGAGATCTGGGTATATCAGCTTAACTTGGATATTGTTACTGAACTTTACTTGTTTTGGCTTGCCTTTACCTTTGCTTGAGGTTGACAATGAAGGATCTGGTTGAGGGTGTTCACTCGAGGTTCTTCGTGTGCGTGAACGAGTGGCTGGAGGGGAGGGGAGCATCGAGGCAGGCATAGAAGAGGTAGGGGATGACCGAATTGAACTGGCATTACTCAATCCTCATCTGTGACACATGCATTTAGGGGTGATAAGGAAATATTAACGATACTGTACCTTCAAGCACTAGGTTGAGTAGAAGACTGGAGTGTTGCTGAGGATTTCTTTGTAATAATATTCTCTCTACAATCAATCTCTCCTAAAGAAAAACACCGTTCTGGTCTAGCTTGTTCAGATGTTCGTCCTAGGGACGGTAACATGCCTCTGAAGCACGCCTGTCCTCCAGAGTCCGAAATCTATTTCGTAGATGTAGGCTGTGTGGGAGAGAGAAATGGCAAGCCAATAAACGATCGAGCAAGCATTTGCCGCGCAGTGGCATATTCGAGTTCCATATTAGGCAAGTCTAGTATTCGAACATCAAAACATCTGTTCATTTCATCATTGCTACATCACAGACTGTGGTAAACAGGCATAATACAAAAGGAGACTGGGATAATGACTTCAAGTTACCAACACTATAGAGGATCCATCACTTTTGTCGTTTCCGTGCTGACTTCTACTTCTACTTGAACCTAAATTTTTGAAACCCGTGTGAGAAATTGGATCTTGTGCTGAATGATACGAAAGTAAACTTACTGCATTCATGTTTATCCCATAACCAGTTGAACCATTATTACTCTCGGCGTAAGCATTGGTGCTGATAATTGTAACCGGTGATATCTTGTTTCGTATCACTTGTCGCGAATTGAGTCTATGTGGAGGTTCAATGACGAATCATTCGACGAAGAAAGTCGGTACTCACGCTCCAAATAGCGAGTTAGCCATGGCTGGGAGAGATTCATATTGAGCTGAGTCCATCTGGGATCAAGATATCAACATGCTTACCTTTACCGTAGATATCGATGAAGCCGGCATACAGGAGGCTTTTGGGTGCAGCGAGGTACTGTAAATAGTGATAAAGACCATAAGCCAATGGTACAAGCTTGACAATACATACCGCCACCAGAATAGCAAGTGTTAGTGCTCTAAGTTTGATAGTGTGAGGACCATAATTCAATACCATCTCTTAAGCTAACTTACGCAAGGACAACACCGGTATTCACGTAGTACGTCATCATCCAAGAGATCACTCCGCGGGTACTATACTTATTCTGAGTTGATAGTTACTTCCGTCCATAGAATAGTTTACTGACCTCCTGAATCTGGTTCTGTCGCGATACAAGTGATAGACCATTGATGCTGCCAGAAGTGCATCGAGTCCGATGGCCAAAGAATGTGTTACAATGAGAGGACCCTGTCATGTGGAACTATTATTCTCTTTTTGGTTTTGAAGAACGTTAAGAGGAATATCGAACCTTGATACCAGGCTTATCGAAATCCCCGAAAGTTGTAAATGTTGCCCTGATCAAATCGCACGGCGTTAACAAAGTTTGGTACTTATGACCGTAGACTCGGGAGCAGCTCACGATTTGATCGCGGTGACTGTGTGATTGGTTAGAGAGTTACCAACACGAAGTATGCCGGAGAAAGTGGACCTACATAGAAAAGTGGCATCTCGACTGAGGAGAATAAAGAACTATTGGAGTGTTGAGACTTCCGTGCAATCAGATTGTCGTGTTGTCTCACCATCCCGATTGTAAGCATAATACTTTTGCTATCTAACGCCCAAAGGTCAGTTCAAGGGATTGGAAGCGGGTTGCAGATGAGATTAACGAACATAGCCACATGCGATGGATATAGAAGCTATACGGATTCAAGCTGAGATTCGAGTGCCTTTGGTAAAAAATGCAATGCGACGCACCTGTTTACAATTATTTCAATCACATTCTGTAAATAATATATTAGCTCCGTTGTAGACCAGATAATCATTTTATAAACCTGTAATATTAAGACGGCCTATTGCAAGAACGTCAGTCTATAATACATTTGTCATTCAGGTCAGGTCCTCCAACGTACGGGAATAGTCCTAGAAAGATAAAACTGCGATCAGCTCCATCCCTTAGCTCAGTATAGAGATGTAGGTACCAATCAACATGGGTTAAATTCAGTGGATTCTTGATCGCTAGTACCGAGTAGAAATACAGTTTCCGTAACAGAACAGCAGTGTGTACGGTCTCTAGGAATCTAAAAAGAGTTGTTCATTAGTTTGCGAACCCCCCATAGGAGTAGTCCCTTAGCCTACATGACGGTGGTTGCCATCCACTTCATCCATTGAGGGTCCCGTCCACAGGTACGGAAATAAACATTGGCTTGTGCAATCGTGATGCCGTAAAAACTAAGTCAAGACTGTGTTAGACGTAGGCAAGTATAGGGATTAGGGGCGAATTTTCACTGACATACAGCTTATTGCGAAACATTCGATGAGACCGCCTGCTAGGCTTTCGACGCCAGCCTGCACTTTAGAAGCCATGTAGGTGAGGGGGTGCTAAAGGGATATACAGGGGACGAGGATCTTGGATCTGGATGTCTGTTATGATCTCGCCGGGAGATAAATACTTCAGACCTCGGAAGATCAAATATGATCGTCTTCCAAACAGTGGTTCGCTCCGGCCCTTTTTTGATACACCTGCTGCATTAGAGTTTAGACAAGGTGTACCATGTGTTGAAGGGAGACCCTGACTCGGCCACGGTGATTATCATTCTACTTATCTATTTTTGGCAATCACATCGTGGCGTGAGTAAACGGGAAGAATGCAAAGCTGAACATCGAACTTGTCGGAGTTTCAGTTGGTCTCATGGGCCGCTGAAAGAGCTACGAAAGGTTGTCGTAGTGTTCCCGAGGCGATGGTTGTAGTAGCAATATGACAATGGTATTTAGTCTTACCTGTAGCACAAACCCTGAGACAGGATCTGACAGTGATTCCAGCAACCAAATCTGAGCGTTCCTCGAGTTTGCATGTGTACCACCATTTTGATCTTGAATAAAGGGTCGACTGCGTCCGATTTATAAATCCACATCGGTTTTACCTCTGAACGGAGTTCTAGCGAGCATGCAGTTGGTTCGAAAGGGTTTCAATCATGATGCTGATGATATGAGACTATAGAAGAACAAGGAGCAGGCAGTGAGACGTATAGGCTTCGTCACCTAGCACCACACCTTCACTTTACAACAAGGCAGTGTTGTGGTAGCTTTAGATACCAAACTGCACCCGAGCGCAGGAGTCAAATCGTCGAAACTGACAGGATCCACTGGCGCACTCCAGTAGGAGAGATGCATCCTTGATCGTTATCAAAGTTTCCCAGTAAGCGATCAGAATGCATAAAAGAGTCTAAGCCATAGCCTCCAGGGTGATAGTATGGCAGTTCGTTCATCGGTATAATCAGGATAAGCTCCACAGCGAGCAAAGAACCGTGATCTCCGACTGAATCGATAGTAGTTAGTTACCCCAAAAAGCCACAGACGAGCCTTTAGACAACAGTGCAACAGAGTAAGTGGTTGGAAACATTCTATACGACACCTATCAAAGGTGTAGACTCACTTGAAAACACCTTTTGACATCTGGCGAACAGTCAATTATTGATTTAAAAAATCGAGGGTAATACTATATGGGGTAACGGTAACTTAAAACAACTTCGATCCATATTAGCTTTGAGAATTCGTATGTCACAAATAACTTCCCTTCATTCTTTTGCCAATGACAGCCTGAGAGATAGCTTTGTCTTGTGCTAGTACCGATCTGAGCTCCGATTCATTGGTAATGAACGGAGGTATTCATGCGTAAGTGCCAACAATGCCAGGGAGTCTGATGACGAATATTTTAAAAGTAGAACATCCTACTCGACAGGAGTCTATCATGCATGATCATTGATTATAGAAACCAAAAGGCAGTGTTGACGTCACGGTTGCCGCTTGAGGACGGTGTCATTGTCGGAGTCAAATCGGCGCCTAAATATGAAATTGACTGCCTGGCAGTGGCTACTATAGTATTGAGCTGTACTTTGACTGGATTCGTCAATGTATCAGGGCTTGACTTGGAAATACCACTTCTAAACCTTTCAAAATACACTTGTGATGGGTGCTGTGCTGCTTCCACAGGAAGTCTTCACCGTAACCGCAGCCCAGCTTGCACACCGATCACGAATAGCCCAGACGATTGCTCCTCTGAAACGTGTTCGACCACGAGTACCATTCTGGTATTTGGCTGCACATCGTATCCCAACGTTATGGACTTTATACAGAGGTCTCTTAAGGAGCTCACCGGATGATGACGTGAGTGTTTTATAACCTGATACTGAGTGACAGATTGACTCTAAAACCTTCTGGTCACGGTAAGGTTAGATGGAGGATTAGAAGAATCTTCGACCAGGAAAAAGAACTGACTAGTCCCACCGCTACCAAGAGAGAACTTATCAAAGGTCACCGTGTACGCTATATCCATTTTACCAAATTGAACTATTCTCATCTTCGCGTAGTGGTTAAAGAAGTTCGAGAAAGCGCAGGCAGGCGATGAATATTGGCAATCTGTATTACAACGATACGGTCGTCTAATAGTCGCAAAACGCGAGAAAGCCAATTTCATTGCTGCATACCGAAAAGAGATGGTGCGTTTTACTTTACTGACGTACTACTGCGATCAAGGGTCTGAAGCCAATTTATACAGTCATGGCAGGAACGTCTATCCAACCGCCCCATTATGACAGGAGCGTATTTCCGACCTACCCTGTATAATCCTCCTCTTCCTCGTTTGAAACCACAACCACTTCATATCACAGGGATGATTGTTTGGCGCCGCAAAGCCCGCTTCCGTCGATGGTCAATGAGGGAACAGTTATGGAGCTGGAAGGAGGACCTTGAGAAAGAGCGCATCTTCGAGGACACTCTACATCAACAGCTGACGAACAGAGGAGAAGACGGTTTCGATCGGGTATATTCCCATCCCGAGTGGAGTGAGACGCTTCTATCGACATAGCCAAAGATTTACTGACATGTTGTTATCTCATTTCACAGCGGAACACGTACAAGCACGTATCAAGACCATCAACCGAACCTTTGAAGCAGATGACAAACGAAGCCGCCTCCCTTACCCATCAGAGATGCTAGAACAAATTAAAGCGGCACGACGGGAAAGGAACGCTAACAAGATGCGCGAATACCTGCGAGAGCGCCGTGGAGAAGTATTGAAGAAGACTCTGCGACGTGCACGCAAAGGTCCACCTGCACATGTGCTCAACGTCATGACAGAGGAAGAGAAGCATCTAGATCGGGTGTCTCGAAGCACGAGCGAGGTTGGCTATGTCGCTCAAGCAAAGATAAAGTTGGGGTGGAAACTGAAAGACCCTGAGAAGTGGAGACTGGAGGGTGGAAAACAAGAGAATTTAGATTGGATTATAGGGATTGAGAGAAGGGTAGAAGCGGCTAACTTACGAAGACGGCGAAAAGCTGAGTTGTATGATGCGGATGTTAAAAATAACTTAGCGTCATAGTCATACTCTGATTGATGTATACTCGTCTTATCATCGTCCTATACAGAGTGAATTGAATTTCGCAACATACAGCTAATGACATTTGCATTGAGCTTCCGAGTCTAAACACACACACATACTAATACACGTAACCTGTCCACCCTGAACCCTTCAGAGTATCTCTTCGGACATGAACTTCCTTGTCTTTCTAGCAGCTAATCATATGTGAGTGTGAGTTTTTAGCACTGCATAGTAGTCTGTTAACCACTTGCCTACACCCTGGCAACACGATCATGCTCCCCGGTCTAGGAGCTAGCATCCTCAACCAAGTCGTGCAGGCGTTCACGAAATTGGCCTTCCATCCTTACAGGAAAATGCCAGCTCAGCTTCTTCAGACTATATCCTCTTCTCTTTCTCTCCTCCAACACCTCAACAATATTTCCAACGACCTGTGCTATGGGATCCTCAGCTGAATCTGTTTCTAACCAAAGATCCAAACTGCGAAGATAAGGATACCCCGTCTTCTCATCCCTGCCACCCTCCGATGATTCGCATAGTAAGGTAGCCGGAAGATTGAGAATTGAGATAGAATCAGGACAATGTGTAACGAAACGTGATTCGTTGTTGAACACCAGCTGTAGGGTTTGAACGTTAGCTGAGTGGGACACGATAGTATCCCATGCATGCATGATCAAACACTCGTCAGTTGGTATAGTGAAAACGCCTATGAGGGTGTTAATCTGGGGAAAGAGAGACATCAACTTTCCGAAGAAGTTTTGCACAAGCATCACGCGATCGGTATGCTCAGACGTCCCCTGATGTCGATAATATTCCTGCGGCAAATCAAAGGAGATGTTGTATTTGAAATGGTCAAACTCGATAGGTTTCAACCTGTGAACGTATTGGTGTAGCTCGCGGCGCGAAAGTACAGCACCGGCGGCTGAGGGCACCGCGTGAAACCCTATGGAAGCGGCCCAGCTGCGGTGGTTCGCCGATATTTGTAAGAATACCGTGTGCGGATTATGGTGATACCCAATAATCTTGGAAAGTGAACCCATCAGAGCATCGAGGTTAGCCCCTTCTCTTCCTTTCCTGTTAATGCCGTGGACGCTTAAGTTGAGCGTTTCAACTACGACGACGGAGGCGAGAATGTGCGCACATGCATACATGTGCCCAGCAAGGCATAGTCGGAGGGGCCGAATATGTCTAAGAGGTGAAGGAGGTGGTAGATAATGGTTCGCGCCCAGGCCTTTCAAAGTTAACCGGTTTAGAGAAGTCAAATTTCGAGTCGCAAAGAGCAAATTCGACAGAGATTCGGATTTAGAGTCGGATTTGGGTTCGGAAGGATGGTGTTCAATGCTCATGGATTTGAGAGTGGTAGGGAGTGGACGCTCAGTCCAGTGTGGACCTAACACCGATGTGTCACTGTATAGTTCTAGTAAGTTAGGAAGAGCACTAAGAATGCCATCGATGATCGGAAAGGGCGATAGCTCTGTGTGAACAGGGCGCGAACATGAGTGTTTAAATGATAAGCTTGTCAACACCGTAGATCTGGGCCAGGGGAACACTGGTAAATCGCGGATGTCGGCGGCTATACTCAAGGAACGAGTATGGCTTAAATGAGGAACGACCAACGACCACATGTCTGGGTCAAGCCTCGTACAGTGATAGTGAACATCCAGTGCAGCCTGGCGGGAATAGTGTAAACATTCCGCAAGCCAATCTTTGCGGCCAGGAAGGATGTTAATGCAAGAGAACACGGTCGGAGAGGTGAGAAGTACGTTCCTCCAATATCTGCATACGCGAAACAATCGTTTAAGTTGCCGGGAAGGATAATCGAGATCATCGACATAACGAGTGACCCCAAAGTAGAATATTCTCGACAAGATTTCCTGAGGCAAAATAGTGTTGATACTTCGTTTGGTCATGTTCAGATGTCCGTTGTAAAATGCGATTGCTTCGAAGTGTCTAGAGATTTGTTGAGAATGTGAGGTGATGGCATCTTCTATGATGAGAGCCAGCTCATTCTCTTCGATGTCTCTATCTCGGAGAGATTCGAGAGCTTTGAGGTCGGTAGTGTGGAATTCAGTAGGAAGCGAGATACTGCGTGAGTTTCAATGTTGATTTTGGGTGAGGGTGAGGTACTGGTCCTGAGTAAGCCTACCTGGCCTGTATAGACTCCAACATTTTGAGTAGGAAGCAAGTATACTGTTGAATCGAGTAACTTTGAGTGATTTATATTAGTGCCAGAGTGAGAACGCTGGGCCGGTGGGTGCATGATTTATTGAGCGCTAGCGGAGTTTGAATATCTTTTAAACTCAACCTTGATTTCATAGGTGGACTCATACTACCATGGACAATCGCTCCCTCGAATTCGAAACAAGGATAGTCGACAAGGCCATCATGAATTTGCGCATGCCCTCGAATAACTAAGTACTCTCACCTTTGCTGATATCATGACTCAGCTTATTCAATGCTTCTGCCACTGGTGGTTATATTGGTTCTACATCCTGATTCAGTTAATTTCAAAGTATTGACTGGCCAGTGAAAACTGGTCTCGACATTCACATTTATGCCTTACGGTTACAGTATTAATGCAACTATTTTAGATCACTCGCTAGCTTTGTCGCAACTATCATCTCAGTTCGTTATCCGGACAAGTATTTGACATGCTCACCTTTTTGGACTCTACCTTTCCACTCATCCTCCGTTATACCCATAAGGATCGTGTCACGCCACTTACCCTCTATCCAATTGTTTTTGCGCTTCACCGCCTCTTTGACAAATCCGCTATCGAAATGATCAGAAACACAATCAATCATCCTGCCCTTGGGACTCTGAGGGAAGCACTCACACTCTTTCGTAGACCGCGATAGCCCTCCCATTTATGTCATAGACCTCCAAGCTCAGTCTGTGCATAGCCAACGCCCGAAAACTGTAATCCACCACGAAGCTCATCGCCTCCGTACCATACCCTTTATCCCAATAGCCTTCTCTAATGCATATGCCAAGAAGACCATTTCGATTCTTAACCTCTCGTGACCGGATTGAAACTATCACGAATCCCAGTGGTTTATCTGGATCTTCCTTGAGGGCTATAATGGCATTGAAGGTGGAGATGTCGAACTAGATTTCTTTTAGTGACTACCTCGAGAGCTGATACATAATAAATATGTGCTTACAGCTCCTTTGAGACCATCCTTGCTTTTCGGTGTAGTTGGCGCAACGAAAAATGGATTGGTCGTCAATTGAACTTTATAGGTGTTAGAGAATTCGGAGATCTCCTCCATCTCGGATTCCCTGTAGGCTCGCAGGATCAACCTATCTGTTGTGAGCATGATGATAGTATGGAGTGTTCTATAAGACGCAGTGCAGTGACATCCTTCATATATACATTTAGCTTATCCCGGGGCCGTGTCCAGACAGTACTACCGCTCTGACTCTTAGCTATAGATGGTATCAATAATCTCACGTTCGCCCATTAGAGTCATTACGCACATCATGATGCTGCGTGGTATACACACCACCAGCGTCTTCCGTCAATAAAGGTTGTAGGATAGAGGAACCTGCCTGTGCCTCATTCATCGTGGGAACGTCCTCGTCGACCCTATGCATACTTGGGGCCCGTAGCGAGACCCGCCAGCCACAATAGTGAGCAGTGATTTATACAATATACATATTATACATTACAGTTATAGTTTTTGTCCTTGGAGCGTAAGAATTACATGAGCTAAACCAGTAGTATTCAGCTTTCGTCCGCCGAACGATAAGCTGAAGACCCGGACAAGTCACTCATACAAAATTCGATGTCACCCGCAGTTGTCAATAGACCGGTGGGTATAGAAGTATCGGGTATCCGCGCGTAAATACGACGCATATTGAGCATGACGTGAGCACCCTACTAACATGTAAGAGCGCAATGCATACGAGATGACGAAGATACTCACAGTGAAGGCGACGATACACAATGCCCATCTGCATATGATTCAGTCTACAGATGCAATTAAGGAGATGGAGGAACGAGCTCACTTAAATAATAGAGGAGCAAGAGGAGTGTCTTGAAATCGGAACATCAATACGTTGAGGATTGTGACAACTATACACTTCAACGTCAGCTGCAGCACTTGTCTATAGAATTTGATGTTCGTACCTAGTATTACGGTGTAAGCCCAAAGACCATCTCGCAAGAACGCAAAAAGCGCAGACTGCATTCCTAATGTACGGGACTCCTTCATAACATTAAAGAGTCGATACGTTGTCAGCATAAACAAAATTGTTTGAAACGACATTGGAGCAAGCCTAAATCAACATTCCAAAATAGTCAATGAACAGTACGAGCAGCAATAATGAGCCACAATGCATACCATGCCACCAAGTTGAGGGGAGGGGCTGAAATGACCACGCATCCAAGCTCGAGACTAAAGATAGATCTCGGAATAGAATAAGCAGCTATCCCAAGCAGAATAAGGGTTTCGATCGTCAATAGGGCTAAAAGAATCCATAGTAATACGTTGTTCTTGTCATACAATACGTAAACTGGGGAGAAGATAATAAAAGAAAGTCAGTCATTTCTTCACATAGAGGAAATATATGGAATCGACTGACTGCGCAACAGCAGGACAACCTCTACAAAAATTAGGAGCGAATGAGTTAAGAATGCTTCCCAGATGATCCACCCAAGACATATTCCGTGAGAGAACCCTAAACGATTATGTTCGTTAGAGTTAAGGATAAGCAGAGATCTATAGGGAAGTTCAAGGTCTGGTCGAAAACGAAAAGATTTATGCTCAATGATGATACTCACGCAATTCCAGCTACCCCGAAGTAGCGAACATAGGCATAGACCCAACATATCCAGGTTTTCGGCTGACTACAGAGTATAGTTTATCTTAGTTGAGAGGCTAGACATTCAAGATTCCAGGTAAAGAGACGCACCTCCAAATGAGTTCTACCTTTCCAATTGGAAGGACAGTCAATAAATAAGATTTCTTCTTCCTAAGAGGGAAACTAGATTTACGTACTTCATCTCCAATGTTGATTATAGTATCCCACACAAGGAAAGAGATTGCAGAGACTATAACAAAGCATCAAATCTGGTATTTGAGTGACACGCGAGGAATGCTTACCGCCAACCCATCTAAACAACTGAACAGCACGGGCATGGTCGATTACTGACGTATCTATGGTGAATATTTGCTCGGTGGTCATTAGCGACCTTACAGCTTGGTTGAGGTCATGAAAGTATTGGGAAAGGATCAACTGTGCGATCACAGCAATACGAGCCTATATACATCAGTACTCAAAAGCATGTCTCGGGGGTCTATGTCGGTTGGAGATTCCCATCACGAACACGCCTTTCCGTAGCTACTTATTTGTTTTAATCCTTTGGAACCATGCACATATTATTAGGAGGAATCAGGATCGCGATTTGCCAATGGGGCGATGTGCAACGTCATAAACACGCCACGAAGGAGATCAGCCAAGGAAGATCACTAGCGGTTTGGCGTAATCTGCAATGCTGTGATAGTGGAATTCGTGAGACGCCACTTGATATATAGAGTGAACTATGCATAGTGGTGTGCGTCATGAGGGAAAGACTCCAATGCGGTGATGGGGTTTAGTGTTCTGTGTGACACGTACGCCAGAGTTATTACCTGAACTTGAAAGGAATATGCTGAGGGAGTAAAAATGGTCCAAATCTCTACTCCGCTCAAACCGGAGGTATGATGGTGCAGTGGTGAACAAAGTTGAACGGCAATTATATCGTGTGAGCGTGAAACCCGCCCTGTACATCACGCCGATTCGAGGACGTGAGGCCCGATTATCCGATTGCCGAGGTGCTATGCAGTTGTCCTTGAGTTCGATGACGGTCAAACGGCTTCAGGAACGGAAAGGACAAAGGTGACTTTTCTTTCTTAGACTGATGCTAGCCTGGCACGCCGAAGGCTTCGACAGGGCCACAGGATAACAGCGGTGCGAGTGTATTTCACAAATATGCTCGGTCGCATCGTCCGATAGAGGTTCTTGAGTTCCATTTCTGACCCCCAGATGAAGCCGCAGAGCGGCATACTAGGATCCCAATTCTAAAAACAGGACATGCGTCCGCATTAAAGGAGTGATGATGGGCGTTGTCCTGGTCCATGGTCTAATCTTCGAAAACAAAAACCGATGCTGTAATGTCTGTTATTGGTGAAAACTTGGAAGTCGATATCGGAAGCTGAAGTTACTGCGGAATGATAGATTCCAGGATATCCGGGATTACGAGTACCTCCTGGAGTCCGGGTCCTAGAAAGTAAAATTATTCCAGGCATCCCATGAGGAGAACGTGGTATCCGATGAGACTCTCGGGTCCGCCCAGGTCTGTCTCCCCCGACGGTGGAATTTCAAGTTGTTTACGATCAGGTACGACTCCCATCGTATCGGTCCATTGGGTCCCACCAACCACCGTCTTGTGCCTACGATAAGTATACAGTTGTATCCTCGTGGTATTGACGGATTAACGTCACATTTAGGGAAGGGTGCCTGATGGTCGTGACTTGGTAATTAAGACAACCAGGTTAAAGCTGACGTTCTAAAAATGAGAAGGAACGTGTTACGATCAAGATTTCAATGTCTACGAAAAGAATATTTTTATTCATCGGTATTGTTGTTTAAGTGAACGATCTGAAACGCACTCTTATCATCCGAAAATTTCTTGCAACGTGCGTTAGGTAGAATTCCATTTTGAGTGCTCAGTAGAAGGTCTGTCCTACTTAACCTAGGGGAGGGGGAGAAACGATCTCTATGCATAGAAAAATGTCAAATAAACAAGAACTCCAAAGCATATACACAACAGATATCACGATATCAATACTCAACTCCAAAACACCATTCAAACACCTCCACCACTCTTCTCGACAGGTATCCTCAACCTCTCCAACCTGAGATTCTTAGGCGTCCTTGGCGCAAAGATGACTTCTCTCAACTCTGCACAGATCTACAAAATCATCAGTTTTCACATTATAAATTGCGAGCAAAGTAGATGGGAAAACGTACCTCGACGAACGCATCAAAATCCACAGTCTTAGCTTGCTTATATCCAACCTCTTCAAGCACATACTCGAAATCTTTCACCTTGATCCCCTCATACCCAGGTAAACTCTTCACCAACTCAAACAGAGTTGCCCTATCCACCACCCTCTCACCTTCGTCTGTAGCTTTTGCGTTGAAACTCTCCCTCAACACATCAACTTCCCCAGCCTCAAACCTCGCCCGACTATAAATCATCTCACTAGCCGCCCTTTTCTTCCTCCCCAGCCCACTCAATCCCAAAGTACCCTCAAAATACTCAATCCACCCTTTTTGAGTTTCACCACCCATACCGGGTCTTACCTCAGCAGTAGGTGGTAATCCCATTGATCCCAAGAACTCTTTCGCTTTGACGAATTCTGAGTGTTTGCGAGACTTGTTCCAGTGATGTTCTTCAGCTAGGATATCGATGACTCGGGGAAGAGCGTCGAGTGCTGCTTGGGCGTTGAGGAAGGATAGACGACATCGGCGGGCGATGACGTCGATGGCTGTTTGAGCGTATTCGTGACGGGCTGCGTAGCGGACTTCTGCTTCGATGACTAGGAGTGATAAACGAATGTTAGTTAGTGTAAGTAGACGCTTGGAATGCGAAAAGATGGGAAAGAAGGGATACTTACAGGGATAACCGGGGCTGAGACGGATACCGTATAGAGGCCATGCATTTCCTGTAGCATGAGCGAGTTCGCAAACTGTCCATGCGCGGTCACCGTAGTTGTCAGACAAGTGTTTCGCAACTTCCGTTTCCAGACCAAACTGAATCAAGACATGAGTCAGAGTTGGCACCAAAATGAAGAAATTTCCTGGCTTACTCGTTGAATTAGCCCAATGAACATATTACGACTCCATCCATGACTCCCCACCAACCTCAAATCCTCCGTAACACATTTCCCCGCTTTGCTCTCCAACCCAAACACCTTGACAGCCTCGTCAACCGTCTCCTCAGCCATAGCCCTATACGTCGTCCACTTCCCACCGGCAATAGTAACCAATCCACTATCCGATACATGGATCATATGATTCCTCACTAACCCCTCCGTACTGCTCGCATTCGGGTTCCTAACCAACGGTCTCAAACCACTCCATGCACTAAGGACGTCCCCTCGACGCACTTTGATCTCTGGGCTAAGGTAACGACGGACTTCCTCCAGAACCCATCGAATTTCTTCTTCAGGGGCGATCGGGTCTCGTTGGACGTCACATGGGGTGTCGGTTGTGCCTGCGATGGTGTTGCCTTGCCAGGGGAGGAAGAAGATTACTCGGCCGTCTGAGGTGGCGGGGTCTAGGAGACCCATGGTCCGGGGCGAGTAGTAGTTGGGGAGGGTAATGTGGATACCGGAGGAGGGTTGGACGATTGGTGTGTGTTTGGGGTTGTCCATTGTTAGGAGAGCGTCGGTGAAAGGACCAGTTGCATTGATGATACCCTAATGTATGTTAGACAGGAGTATATACCTTCATTCAAGAAAGTTGCACATACCTTTGCGCGAACGTTGAAGACCTCGCCTGTGAGATTGTCTTTGACGCGTGCACCATATAATTTGCCAGGGGTAGAGTCCGAATTTTTGTGCAATTCTGTTACTTCAACATGATTGGCAACAACCGCGCCTTGTTGTACTGCCGTCATAATAAGAGCCATGTTCATCCTAGAATCATTGTGTTGACCTATAGGAGTTGCTTAGGATAGTATTCAGGAATTTAATTGTCAATGAGATACCCACCATCGTAATAAACCAAAGCACCAACTAAGCCGTCGGCTTTGAGCATAGGGAAAGTTTCCAAGGCTTTCCCCTTGCTCATGAGATATGAACTTTCCATGTTTTCCTTCCCGGCTAGAACGTCATAGAGTTTACACCCTACCCAATAATACGGGACCTGCCAATACCTAGACAAATTGAGGATGGAAAGCAAAACAATTTCACAGAAATTACGTACTTGTATATTGGGAGCATAATAGGGAGCATCGCTGAGAGGTACGGAGCGGTTTGCAAGAATATTCTCCTTTCATGAAGAGCTTCACGAACAAGTTTATATTGTTCATAGTCAAGCTCCATGAAAGCCTTTTGCAGATACCGAACTCCGCCGTGCACCAATTTCGTCGATTTTGAGGAGGTTCCAGAGCTAAAGTCATCCCGTTCAACCAGGGCAACTTTGAGACCTCTGCTTGCAGCATCGACAGCCACTCCGGCGCCGGTTGCACCTCCTCCTACAATCAATAGATCAAACTCTTCAGGATGTTCATCACCTAGCGAGCGACTGGATGCTTTGAGAGCACTCAGCATTTGCTCCCTCGAAGGCGGCGTCCATGGTGGAGGTGGTCTCCTAGTTTCGCGTGTTGGTGGGGGATAAGCAGGACCAGAATTCAAGTAGAAGTAGCCACCACCGGCGCCAACAACAGTTGTACCAGCGACAACGGCTAATGTCCGACGACTAAAGAGAGCCCTGCGGAGCATGTTGGGCACGGCGAGGACGCCAGGTCAGCGTCGACGAGGAATGTTGGGGGTTTGACACAAAGTACGACGAACGTTCCGGCTTGCATCTTCATAACTTGTCCGAATCTCCTGGCAATCATTCGGATTCATTCCCTTGCGTCACATTAATCCCCCAT